>QRFJ01004897.1:0-54189 GCA_006176705.1 Cocos nucifera
TGCTCAGCTCCAAAAATAGCTAATGGATAGCTTACCAAGCTGGCACATTGTTAAGAGGTCAAAGGAGATTGCCTCTATTGAGGGAGATTTTTTGATTATATTGAGTTGAGGCTTGTCAGAGTTCATGTCCGATTGGGTAGAAAGGGCGTAGGTGCAGAATGGTTGAAGCTCGCAGCTTGATCTATGCATAGAAGGTGCGTTAAGGAGTGGTAGGCCTGAGTGACGAAGGTCTTAGTAGAGGCAGTCGCGGAGCTTGAGGGCAGTTTCAAATGTCAACAAGATGTGCATTGATGGTTTAACTAAAAGGAAAGAAGCTTGAGGAAGAGATTCTAAGGTTGATGCAGGACTTGGTGAATAGCTTGGGGCCTGACAACCCAAAATCTGAGGAGTCGATTCCATCTTAAGGCTTCAACCTTCTTCTTCTTCTTTCTTTTCATAGTAATCGATGCTATATCGATCTTTATTTTTCTTTGTAATGACTTATATTTATAAGGAAGATATGGTACCTTTTTTCATCATTATCACCCTTACATGAACTCAATGCTTGCTTGTGTCTTCATTTATATCCTCTGTCTTTCTCTGAGTTGTTTTCATTGATTAGTGGTTGTATGTGGTATTCATTTATTTCCAGGGTTTTTTTTGCGATCTGGATGAATATTATTGCTTCTTGCATTTGCTTATACTCTATGTCGGTTATGTTCATTAGTTAGATGAAGCATGAGTATTTGATTGGTGAGTTAGGGGTTTCTTCTTCCTTTGCTTTAGGTTGTGGGGTTCATTCGATTTTTGTGGTCATTGTGTGATTTTGGCTCATGCCCTTTTTTTCGCTGTGGTTCGACTTTTAGGTTTAGCAGTATTCTAGATTTATTCTTTTACATAGGATTGAGGTTCTTGGTTCCTTGTAGTTTGTCCTACATGTGGCTGATAGTGGACGTCTAGGTACTATGTGCGGGGGCCGTCTTCTTTTTGTATGCTCTGTGGTTGGTCTTCAATCAGATGAGTCTTCTACTTATGTTGCTCAATGTAATGGTATGAGTTTCGTCGGCGTCTCTATTCCTGATAGGTATTTGGAGGCAGCTTTGGGCCATTGTTAAGTTTTTGGCTCTCTTCCTCGTTCTTATCTTAGGGTTAACTGGGCCTTCGACTGTTGCTGCGGAAGTTAGATGAGTCCCGTCTCTATTTCCGTTAACGATGGACTGTTGGAGCACTTGGATATAGGCTCCTATTGTTAAGCATCAGCTTTCGTTTTGCTCAATTTCAGCGTGAGGTCTCGCTTCCTTTCTAAGCTATTAGAGCGGCACTTATGCGGTATTTAGAGAGTCGGCCTCTTTTCTACGACGTGGCAATTGGCCATTGTTATCAATGTGTTTATGTACCCTTGTCACTTGTGTAAATTTAAGTTATAGGACTGCATGGTGTGATCCTTGCTGTTCCGTTTAAACTATTGCTGGTTAGTGCCAGTATTAGTGTAGTTATTGTGTTAGGGTTCTCTCATCTTTGTTCACTTATACGTCGATATTGAGGCTATCGATTGCTTGTGATGTAGGATTTGGTATTGTCTCCCCGTTTCCATACTGCTGTAGGGCATGTTTAGATCTATTGTCTATTCCTCTTTCCTCCATCTCTATTTTAGGTATATGTGAGAAGCTTTGTTTTGGTCGACGCGTGGTTTGTCGTGTTTAGGTATTGAGATTGTTCCGTGGGGTCTATCTAACATAGCTGGGCTCGTCGACTTGTTTTCAGTTTTGGTTGAAGTAACCTATCATTATGAGATATTACAATAAAGATTAGGGTGTTAATATGGTAGTGAGAATATTTAATGCATCAAATCTATGTAATGACATCTATATGATTCTTGTCGAATTCCATTTTTGGGTAATCTACTGCGCGTCCAGCTCCCTCATATATGTCTCAGGTTGGTTGATTTTATATTCTCATAAGGATCCCTCTTCGATTCGAGGCGAGCTTTCCTTGCTTTAGCTGAGAGATGGACCGCTTTTCATCTACGAAGTACTAAGCTCTCTCACTCCGATTTATATTCTGTCCCAGGTTGTAGTATCGCCATCTCGTCGCCTGATAGGTTACCTTCTGACTATAGGGCTCTCTTGTTTCTTCTTCTTATATAGTCTAGTTAGCTGCTAATTTTGTTTTCGCGGTTTGTTGCTCATGTGGAAGTTGATGACCCATTTGTATAACTAAGTTTAGTTGACCCTAGATTGGATATTTTTTATGGTATGGTTGTTCCCTATAATATTGAGTTTATATGTATGCTAATCGGTTATGTGTCTTGTCATGAATGTGATGGGTAGGATATTTGTCAGATATCTCAAAATGAGATTATTTATGGAAAATAAATCCTCTCATTGATTGTCATGATGTCCAGAAGAATGATTAAGAGAAAATTCACACATATATAGGTGAATTTGGATGAGAAGATTATTTGATTGAAAAGATGTTGAGAGATTAAATTGAAGAAGCAGATTATATTTTAAAAGAGTTTGAGCCTAAGAAGAGTCATAGTTTGGAAGGTCACACAGTTGAGAATTAATTATATTAGTCAGAGATTTTTTGAGCGTATTCATATTTTTTGTGCAAGAGCTTCTATTGCTGTGGCTCTAACTATATGTAAATTAGTATTGCATCGATAGTCTTTGGTGTATTGAGGTCTCGAGTTGCTCTCGTGAGACTTTCTTCGTCTTAGGAGAACAAAAATTTCATTTCTTCGTGTGTCTGAAGCAAGTGTTCTATGAATTCTATGATAATTGTATCTGGTGGTTGTCGTGGCGAGAGCGGCGTATGTATGATATATAAGTTTGAGGAGGTCTAAAATCTATGAAAGCTGCTCATAGAAAAATTGAGGAGTCTATATTATGTGAAGCTTAAGTGTGAGTACGTTTGTGTATGCGTTTCTCGGTTTTAGCGATGCGGGCGCAAGTGGTATTTGAGGTTTCGAACAGCTAAGGAATTCACTCCTTTGTCGTCTAAAGGTGTGTGGTAAGAGTTGAGATTCAGATTAAACATAGAAAAGAGAGTTAACGGGAATCTCGTATTACGAGCTGAGAGAATTCGTTTCCAGTATCTTCTGTTGATGGAGAATGAATTCCAAGAATATGTAAATAGAGAGTAAAGAGATGTTATGTGCATGGTAGTATTATTTGTTCAGATTTGCAGATTTTGGAAGCCGGTATGATGAAGTTTTGCCAGCGTTTTCAAGACTAATGCTTCATTCCATCCTCAAGTCTTTTCAGTATCTCTGCGAAGCAAATTTTGAAGAAGAAGCTCGAGCTTCGAGCATTGTCAGCGAATATTATCGGGTCTTGTGTGTGTTAGTGATGTTCAGTAGAGCTAACGTATGCTGTATTTTGTACTAAAGTTTTTGAGTTTTGATGATTTTATTATGGATTTCCGGTTGTTTATGTTATAATAGTGTCTTTTTGAGGGGAAGAAGACTTTGGTTTAGGCTCTCGTCTGTTTCTGATTGAGTTGTGAAGTTTCCTTGTAGGTGTTTTTGTGTTGGTGTCCATAAGGTGGGTTCCTTAATACTGCGCGCATTGTGTGTGTAGTGTGATAATAACGTCTCGTAGGATTATGCTTGACGGTCCGAGTGTGTAGGGTTGCCATTACTTGCGGATAGGTTTTGTTTGTGAGCCTAGGAAACATATCTGTTTTAAGGATAGATTATAGTGATTGTGGATAGCTTGATGACTGGGACGTTAAGGAGCGATTGTCCGAACTTATGCTGCGTTTCTTCGTCTGAATTGCCTAGTTAGTATAATTCTGATTGTAGTTGTGCTTTATTGTTTTTTTCTATCTATCTCTCTATTACTTGCATGCTTTATAATTCTTACTTTACTTTCCATAGTTTTGATTTTGTTATCTTAATTCTGCTGGCTCATATTATATACATCTTCATCCTACACGCTTAGATTAAAATCAAAAGACATAATTTGCTTTAGGTTAAAATTTGGCCAAGCTTTTATAAGAACCCACTTCACACTCTCCTCTTGGGTTGCTACCTTCTGGGCATAGATTTGGTATTAGAGCAGGGTGCTTTTGTAATTGATTATTGACGCTAATCGCGTCTTGAGTAAAGATACATGGCAATCCCTTTTGGGCTCATCACATCGAGACCACCACTATTTAATGGCATAAATTATACCTTTTGAAAATTAAAAATAAAATTTTACTATAAGCTTTGGACTATGACTTATGGGGATCACAACTAAAGACACACACACCCACAATAAAAAATTAATCAATGTGTCTATTCCCAAACCAGAAAAGGAATTGACATAAATTTGATAAGAAGATGGCTCAATTAAATGCAAAAGCCATCAATGTTCTTTATTGTTCTCTTTGATGTACAAGAATTTAATAGAATATTCCTACTTATACATCAGCAAAGAAATTTGAAAGATTGAAAGTGACTCATGAGGGAACAAGCCAAGTAAAGAGTCCAAAATCAACTTGCTTATTCATAAATATTGAAATATTTAAAAATGGAGAAACATGAGTCAATTTTTGAAATGTTTTCCAAATTTACTCACATTATTAATGCTCTAAATGGTCTTAGCAAAATCTATACTAACTATGAACTTGTTTGTAAGATTTTAAGATCTTTGCCAAAGAAATAGAAAGCAAAGGTGACAGCGATATAAGAAGCGAAAGACCTCACCAAGCTATCACTAGAAGAATTAATGGGTTCACTCATGACACATGAGTTGAACATGGCTCAAAAGGAGGAAAAGGAAGAGCCAAGAAAGATGAAGACCATCGCCTTCAAATCCATTGCGCAACATGAATAAAGTAATGAGTCGAAAGAAGAAGAAGATGAAGAAGAGAGTGAAGATGATGATGAGGATATGGAGCTACTCATAAGCAAATTCAAGATGTTCCACCTAAAGAGAAGTATGAAAAAGAAAGAAGAAAAAGAAAGAAAAAGTGTCACATGCTATAATTGCAACAAAAGGAGACATTACAAGCTGAATTGCCCCCTACTCAAAAAGTATCCCAAAAAGACCAAGAAAAGAGCTATGTTAGGAATTTGGGATGATAGTGATACTTCAAGCTCAGATGAGGAAAAGAAAGTGAAAAATCTTTGCCTCATGATCATTAAGGATGAGGTAAATTCTGAAAACTCCTCTGGGTTTACATTTGAGGAATTGTTTAAAGCCTTCAATGTTTTAATGGATGAATTCAAAAAATTAAGGCTGAAAAATAAAAAAATTAAAAAATTTAATCTTCTTTTAGCTAATGAAAAGAATAAGTTATTAAATGAAAAAGAAGATATCTGAAAGAAAAAAAATACTTTGACTAAAGAAAAAGAAGAAATGGATCAAATATGAAATTCTTTAGTTAAGAAACATAAACTTAAAAAGGATAATGATACCTTAAGATCCTCCCTAAAAGAAAAAAAAATCTTTTAAATGAAAAGAAAGAGCTCTTGGGAGAAAATAAAAAATTAAGAAGAGAGATTGAAATTTTGAAGCCTATTGCCAAAAAGTTTACCATTAGTTTTCAAAATTCCCAATCTATGGTAAAAGCTAATAGGGCTGTTTTGAATAAAATAGAAACTGATCTTAATATTTCAAGAAAACAACAAAATGCTAGGAGTATTTTCATAAGAGCTTCAATTAAAAATCATTCAATTAAATACTTTAAATATAATAAAATTAGCCAAAAAATTTTTAAATATAATTTTAAAAGAATTGGCCATACTTTGGTCAGACAAATTTGGATTCCAAAAGGAACCTTAAATACTAACTCTTATGGACTCAAGATGGCTTGGGTACCAAAATTATGAAGTAATTTTGCAGGTATACTAAGGATCCAATGAAGCTAAAAGAAGAAAATTTTTATGGATGCCTTGAAAATGAAAGTAGATGGATGGTGCTATTTGGTAAATCTAAACTATTTCTCACACCATGCTATCTTTATTTGCTAAATATATTTTGATTATTAATTAGCATAATTATTAAGCATGTTTGATTGACTTTTGTGATATTATTATTGCTTTAAATGATCATACTATATGAATTGAAAGTTGGTGTATTAACTTTAATGATTTATTAATAATTATGCATTGATAACTCCTTTCATGTTTTGTTTATGTGTATGACTAATTTTGATGCTTGCAATAATTTTGAATGCTTTGATTTTTAAAGATTAATATGCTCTCATCTATATATT
Organism: Cocos nucifera; assembly: GCA_006176705.1. Taxonomy (NCBI): domain Eukaryota; kingdom Viridiplantae; phylum Streptophyta; class Magnoliopsida; order Arecales; family Arecaceae; genus Cocos; species Cocos nucifera. The sequence goes on from QRFJ01004897.1 coordinate 6,190, forward strand.
ATGCTATGGTTGAAATGGTTTATTTTAAAATTTAGGCATAATATTTTAAGTCTTCCCATATCAATTTTTTAATTAATAAATACAAATTAAAACATTCTTGTTGGATATGAATATTTTAAATTGCCAAATATTCATAGAGAACTTTAGTTTTAATTATTTGATATCAAACAACTTATTATTGCCATGTATATAATTGATTTATCTTTTGACAAAAAGAGAAAAATGTCTTTGTTTCAAATATGATTTTACATAGCTATATGTTTGATATGATATCATTTGAAATAAATTCAAAAATACATACCTTTTCTGAACCTAATTGTTTGATATTATTTATGAACCTAATTGCTTGATATTATTTATGAAAAGGAAGAAATGACCTTTTTGAAGAATGACTAAAATTTTTTTTATGATTTGCCTTAACTGATTTACTGATATCAATTCAAATTGATTTATCATTCCAAAATTCTTAAACTATTTAATTTGAATCAATTCATCTTGATTTAATTCAAAACTAAAATTATTGGTTTCAAGCTGAATTTGCAAATTAATCTTTAAATGGTATTGAACCAAGAAAATGATGATTTGATCTAAAACTTAGTTTAATTGATATCAAGAAAATCATGATTTGATCTAAATGGTATTGAACCAAGAAAATCATGATTTGATCCAAAACTTAGTTTAATTGGTATCAAAAAAATCTTTCAAAGAAATGACTCTATTTGTTAAAGTAAGGGAGAGAAAATATTAAAGAAGAAGTAATCATTTAATAAAAAAGGCCTTTAAAATTAAAAATATATTTTAAATTTTAAAAATCTAAATTTAGTGGTTAAATTCATGTTGAATTTGTTTGATTTGAAATAAAGAAGGAAAGAAAGTTGAAAAGTAAATTAATCTTGCAATAAGTTTGAAAAATAGGGGGAGAGATATTTTCTAACTTGATTTGATTGAAAAAATTTTGACTAATTTGAAAACATATTCTTACTCCAAGGAATAAATCTTTGAAATCCATTTGAAGAATTCTTGATCATATCTTATTTGCTCAAAAATGAATTTGGGGAGAGCCTTTGATTATTTGAATTTATGCTTGATTTCATATTCAAATATTTTGCTAAAAACTTTTTTTGAAAAAAAGATCATATTCATTCAAAAAGAGAGATATAATATTTAAATTCAAGCTATTTCTTTAAAATAAATATTTGAAACTTATTTTGATTTGACTTTCATAAATTTGAATTTACATCTCTCAATTTAATGCTTTGATCTTGATGTTGATTCATATAAATTAATTTTTTGAACTTAATGATTTTACTTTGATACAATCATATTATTTTTTGATGATTATTTCTTTTTCATGAGCTTTTTGATGCTGTCAAAAAGGGGGAGAGGAATGTTGAGTATATGCTTGAAGAAACTCAATGAATTGTATTGATGCTTGAAATGAAAACTTAATACTCACTGATATGAATTGAAATATTTTTTTTATGAGTATATGAAATATGTGCAATGAACCAAAAGAATAATTGAGAACATTCATGAAGTACTCATTCATGTGTTTAATCTATACTTCATGATACTTTTTAGCAAAATGCATAGAAATACATTATTTGCTTTTATTGTGCATATACTCAAGATTTTGTCATCATCAAAAAGGAAGATTGTTGACCCTGAGATTGATTTTGATGATTCCAAAATATTGAGTATATTATGTATCTAATCATGTATTTCAAGAATGTGTGTAGGATTTTTCAAGTATCCAAAATGAAGAATTTATCTCAAGAATAAATTCTCTCAAGATGCCATGCCAAAATACTTAAAAGAGATAAATTCACATATATTTGGATAGCTTGGTATGAAGAAAGGATGATTGAAAGAAGAGAAATTAAAATTGAAGGAAGCAATTATGTTTAAAAGAGTTTGGGACCAAGAAACTAAAGTTTGGAAGGTCAAATATTGAAGAAAAATAAAGTCAAGAATTTTCAAGATGTCTCATATTTTTTTTGAGAGCTTTCGAGTGGTCTGGCATAATGAAACAGTATTCTGGCACAGTCTCGAGAGGTCTCAAGCTGAACTCGAGATGTCTCATTCTCAGGAGACAAAAACTTTATTTCTATGCTCTGAGAGTGAGAGGTCTCACAGATTTTTTAAGAGGTCTCATGATTCTGACGAGATGTCTCATGAAGAATCGAGAGGTGTCGAAATCTGACGAGAGGTCTCGTTAAAAATTAAGAGGTCTCGATCTATGTGGACTGCCTTCAATGGATAGTTTTCCAACAGCTATTTTTCAATCCCAACGGCTATTTTAGAGCTTCCAACAGCTAAGAACTCTCACTCCAACCTTCTCTAAATGTATTTAAACATGGATAATCAATTCAAAAAAATAGAAAAAAAAGATTAAGTGATTTAGAGAGAAGAGAGAATCTTTCAGATTTTGTAAGGAACATTGAATATCCAAAGAAAAGAGAAAAGAGAGGAGTATTATGCACAGATTTCAACGAGCCTTCAAAGCAATCTTTTTCAACATCTTTCACATCCTCTCAAGCATAATTTGAAGAAAAGCCAAGCTTCAGTCGAGCACATTATCAGCTTGTTCTTTAGAATTTAAAAGAACTTATACTCTATTTTTTATATTGTGCTAAAATTTTACTTGTATTTTTTGATTTCATTATAAGTTTTTTTGGGAGAAAGAAACTTGGGATTTAGGCCCATCCAAGCCCGAAATTGGATATTATAGGTTTTGGTTGGTGATCCTAGAAAACCAACTGGGTTGTTAGTGAACCCAAAAAACTAACGGTGTTAGGTTTTGGTTGGTGCTCCTATGAAAACCAACTAGGTTTATTTGTGAGTCTGAAAAAATAAATAGACTATAATCAAAGGTAGATTATAGTAGAATTTCTAAGGATAGCTTATATTAGATATGTGTGCCCTAAAAGTCAGAATTAGCTAACACTTGTTATACACTTTTAAGGATAAAATTATAATTTTGACTATAAATAATAAAATAAATTATTTCCTATCATAATGTATATTTAGTGTCTGTGATACATCCCTTGAGTTAATGGCAATGATAGTTCTTATTTTCAAGAGTTGAAAATTTAAGATATGAATTTTCATTATTGACTCATAAAATGCTCCTAACCACAGGATCAACATGAGGATGGTGATTGATCCAGAAGATTGGTGTATAATCACTTTTTTATAGTAGATGAGTCTTGAGTCTATGGTGTAGAGACACCAGAGTGAGAGTACAGGTACTCATTATAGAATAAGGGTGCTGAGCGTGACCACCTAGAGCAGTCATTAGGAAGTCTACCTTCTCATCGATGACTGGCTCGAAGCTGCAGTTGTGTGTCTAGTTCTTTGACCTGAGATGCATCGATAGTTCACCTTGAGGGTGTTATAGTTTGACTATACCATAACTCGATCTCCTAGCTATTCAAAATCCTAAGGTATATGTTGGCTATAGCATGTTCATTGTAGGAATTAGATTACACCAATAGGGAATCTATCTACCTCGATAGATGAGGAGTAGTCCTATGATGATCATGAGAATCAAGTCCATAAGCTCATGGCCATGGCAGAGTGAAATAATAGAAAGAGTTTCTATTAAGGCTTTTACATTGGACTTGAATCAAATGATTAATCAAATGATGGATATTAGGGTTTGACGAGATTACCTTAACCCCAATCCAGTCAGGGCTCAAGATAGAAGAACTTAATCACATAGGTAACTGCACCAAGAGATTTATTTTCAATTCTGATGACTTGCCACCATATGCTACTAGGTGTCATTGGTGGATTTTGAGAGCAATTAGAATGATTTAGATGATCAATCATGCTAGTTGTTTGAATCCAAAAAGTTTTGATCCATCAAAAGGTGTTTCGATGATAGAGATCATGACTTATCTCATTACCAAACAAAATTGAACCTAACTGGATCACACAAACAAGAATTTTGATCTGGATATCATCAATTGGACTAACCTAGTTCAATTGATTTGAATTAGATTCAATTAGGTTCAAGAAAATCATGCTAGCACATAATTAGGCCTAATGTTCTCCTTTAATTATCATTAAAGTTTGTCTTGACTGAGCCAAATATGTCTAGGCTCACTCAGGTACCTTTACTTGGTCTGACTGGAGCTTGTCCAGGTTAGAAAAGGGTTGTCTTAATTTATAAGATGAATTTGAGACAACACCTATCATTTTTTGTCATCTGCTAAATCCTATTTCGGATATTTGTTCAAACGTTGACCTTTGACACTTAGACATCTGCCCATATGTCAAGCCATCATAGGAGAGAGTTCTTGGACCATTCCACCTGCTAGATGAATAAGGGGTGCATGCCTAGGGAGGCATGCACCTATGGATAAAGCATCTGGAGTCATGTACAGATGGGACTTCAATTGCTTCGGGGATTCAACTTGGATGGTGCCTAGAAGACTGCTTTGACCCCATCTTGGCGGTATCTAAGAATGATTCAAAGGGGCTCTCATCTGATTAGATTATATGATATCATCCCACCAATCAAATTTAGATCTGATTGGATAGAAAGTCATGATTGGTTGGGATGATGTGGCACTACATAGCGCAATAGGATCTATAAAAACCCTGTCTGCGCTAAGATCAAAGATGCTTGACCCATTGCCCATGCCATAAAGCTATCCCTCTTCCTCCTCCATGCCACCTTTAGGTGTTCTCTCTCCTATCCATGCCCAAGAATTTTTGGACATAAGTTTGGTGCGATCCAAGGAAGAGAAAGGCGATAGGAAAAGGAAGAAGGCAGCACTGCTGCAAGAGACAACTCACATCTTCAAAAGGAGTTTTGAAGATCTTCAAAATCAGATTCTGATCTAATTTTTAGAGAAGTGATAAAAAAGAAGATCTCCAGATCCTACTTGAGTGGATACCAGTAGAGGTCAGGCACTTGCGTGACTAGATCCAGAATCTCTGGCTGACATCAGGATCATCACATGGTAATTAGATTACCTACAACAAGGTAAAATTAAATTAGATTTAATTTAATTTTTATTTTATTTTATTTTTATTTATTAGATCAATAATATCAGATCTAAAAAGTTTCAGATTTGATCTAGAACTAAGAGAAAAATTTTTGAAATATCTCTCTTGATTCAATCAGATCTGAACGAACCTGATCCGAAAAACTAGGTTTTTCCTTCAGCTTGGAAAGTGGACGTAGAAGCGGGTTGCTCCAAACCACTATAAATCTTTTTGTATTTGTGTTATGCTTTTTTCTTCTATCTCTCTATATACTTTGCATGCTTATAATTCTTACTTTACTTTAATAGTTTGATTTTGTTATCTTAATTCCGCTGCTCATATTATATACATCTCATCCTCACCACTTAGATTAAAATCGAAGCACATAATTGCTTAGAGTTAAATTTGGATAAAGCTTTTATAAGAACCCAATTCATTCACCCCCTCTTGGGTTGCTACCTCTTGGCAACAGTTTAAGCTCGATTGGGATGACCGCCTCTATTTTGAAGGCCATGGCAAATAGTATTTTTCCAGTCGGTAATCTTTTTATAGCTCGGTAAGCCCAGAGGACATGCTAGAGTTCGTCCACCCAAGTTTTCCCTGCTCTTTCAAGGCTTGCCTTGATACCCTACAATAGGGTCCTATTGGTCACTTCTACTTCACCATTGGCTTATGGGTGGGCCACCGACGTAAAGTGATGGGAGATGTTCAAATTTTTGCAAAACTCAGCAAACCACATCATGGAAAACTATCATCCATTATCTGTTATGAGAGTATGAGGCAAACCAAACCTACAAACAATTAATTTTCAGATGAAGTCTTGTAGTTTGTCTTCGGTAATTTTTGCTAGGGGTTTGGTCTCGATCCATTTGGTAAAGTAGTCAATCGCAACTAAGAGAAACTTTTGTTGCCCGGATGCCATTGAAAAGGGTCACAGTATATCCATCCCCTATTATGTGAATGGCCAAGATGCGCTAAGTGGGATAAGCTTGGAGGCCGGCTGCCTTTATATACTCACATTTCTTTGGCAACGGTCACATCTTTTAACATACTCAACACAATCGTGGTGCAAGGTTAGCCAGTTATAACCTTATCGAAGTAGCTTGTGAGAAAGGGACCTGGCACCTAGATGGTTCCCATAAATTCCTTCATGAACTTCTCATAGTGCAAAGTCGGCTTCAGAAGGTCAGAGACATTTCAAAAGTCACAAGGAGTACGACCTTTTGTATAGTTTTCCTTCATAGAGGACATACCGAAAGGCCTAGTTTCTCAGCTTTCGAGCTTCCTTTGGATCATAGCGGAGTGTTCCATCTTTGAGATAAGCAATTAATAGATCAATCCAATAGGGCTCATGATCGATTTGCATTGCAACCTATGGTTCTTTCTTACTCAGGCATTTTAATACTTCAAAGTTTACTTCTTTGGGAAGCTCATTGGGGGTGAGTGTGGCCAGCTTGGATAGGAGGTCAACTCTGGTGTTCTCTGCCCTTGGAATTTGCTAGATGCTAAAGCCATTGAAGGCTGGGATCAGGCTCTTCACTCTTTCAAGATACTTCATCATATTTTTCTCCCAAGCTTCATAGCTGCCACTGATCTATCCACCACCAGCTGTGAATCATTGTAGGCTTGATGTCGATCGACTTCTGGTTCCTTTGCAATCTTGAGCCCTACTATCAAAGCTTCATATTCTGCCCCATTATTTATTGTCAAAAAATCAAAGCATAGTGCATACTCGGTGATGACCCCTTTGGGATTGACCAGGATCAATCCAGCACCTACACCAAAATAATTGCAAGAGCCATCCACATATAATGCCTAGAAGCCTTCAGGAAGGTTTGCTCTATCTTCAGGGGAGCTCGACTACAACCATGGAATGCTGGCCTCATTCTGTTCAAGTTTGGCCCCATCCAAGATCGTGCATTCGACTACAAAATCGACCAGTATCTGAGCTTTGATTGATGATCGAGATTAATAATTGATGTCAAACTCCGTTAGCTTAATAGTCCATTTTGCTATCCTTCTAGATGCATCTATTCGATGAAGAACTACTTTGATTGGTTGGTTGGTGAGGAGTGTTATAGTATGCCTCTGAAAGTAGGACCGAAGTCTCCTGACTGTAATCAGAAGACCATAAGTCAATTTTTTCAATTTGGCATACCTGATCTCCACATCTCTCAAGACTCGGCTCATTTTGTAGATCGATCATTACACTTTTGTCTCTTCCTTGACCTAGACCGCTGCTAGTGTTGCAGGAGAGATCGTCAGGTATAGGAATAATTCTTCTCCAAGCTTAGGCTTTGCCAATAGTGGGGGCAAACAGAGGTAGTTCTTAAGTTCTTCGAATGCTTGTTAGCACTCTGCCATCCAGCAGATGCTCTTTGATTGCTTGAGGACTTGGAAGAAGGACATACACTGCTTGATCGATTTTGAGATGAAGCGGTTTAAAGATGCCACCTTTTCAATCAGGCACTGAACTTTCTTTATTAACTTTAAGGCGGTCATTTACTAGATGGCCCAAATCTTCTCTGGATTAGCTTTGATCCACCACCTTGAGACCATGAACCCTAAGAATTTTCTTGAGGTTATTTCGAAGGTGCATTTAGTGAGGTTCAGCTTCATCTCGTATCTTCGAAGAGTGTTGAAGGTCTCTTCAAGATCGGCAATGTGATTAGATGAGGTTTGACTCTTGACAAGCATATCATCCACGTAGGCTTTCATGTTGCAGTCGATCTGCTCTTTGAAGATCTTATTGACCTAATATTGATAGGTTGCGCTTGCATTTTTAAGCCCGAAGGGCATAACCCTATAACAATAAAGATCATGGTCAGTGATAAAAGTAGTTTTCTCCTCTCCTCTAGTGCCATTCAAATTTGATTGTAGCTGAAGAAGGCATCCATAAAGATGAGAAGCTGATGGTCCGAAGTTGCATCCACCAACTAGTCGATTCTGGGCAAGAGATAGCTGTCCTTTGGGCAAGCCTTGTTCAGCTTCTTGAAGTCGATACATATTCTCCATTTGTTGTTGGCCTTCTTGACTAGAACCACATTGGAAATCTAGCTTGGGTAGTGCATTTAGGCTAGATCGATCGAGAATTGCATTGTAGGCTGATGGAGCTTTCACAACCAGAAAGTCAACCTATGCTTTGGCTCCCTTTGGGTATTGCCCTGCAACCACAATCAGTGATATTATTCCTTCAACTGGCATAGCATGGTCAGTGGAGCCCACTAATGAAGAGTTCATAGGTCCCAAGTGGTCATTAGATATAGACATTTTAGAGAAAATATCATGAAATAAAACATCAGTAGAGCTTCCATTATCTATTAGAATGCTGTATACATTGTAATCAACAATGTTTAAAGAAATTACAACCATGTCGTTGTGCAAAAATTGAACTCCTTAGGCATCCTCATCGGTGAAAGCTATGGGCTCCTCAGTTCTCCATCTTTTTAAGGGCTCCACCGATCCACTAGCATCCCCTCGCCAAAGTCTCCTAGAGATGGTGTTGATGATGCCAAGCGGGGGTCGATCTCCTTATTGCTCCTTTCTTCTTGGCAACTCTTATTGCGGTAGTGCCCATGATCGATCTTCCCTCACTTCTGGTCGGCATCTTAGAAATTGGCCCAGCCGACCCTACCTGATGAGCATCTCGATCTTATCTTTCAGCTGAAAGCATTCTTCAGTATCATGATCATCGTCACAATGATAAAGGCAATATTTATCAGCATGGTGCTTGCCAGGATGAGTGCACATCTTTTTAGACCTTGGCAGTTGCTCCTTGATTTCCATCAGCACCTGGGTCCTCGAAGCATTGAGAGGAGCATAGTTATGGAACCTTCTGAGGGGGGAGCCTTGCCATGCCCTTCTATTTGGGCTTCTTTATTTTTGAGCCCAGAAAGGAGTTTGGACTCACTTGCACTGGGGGGGAGTTTTGGAGTGTGGCCGAGCTTCACTTGGCTTTTCTTCAACTATGGGCACACTTGATTCACCCGCTAACCGCTCACCGATGGCTTCACTATCCTTGGCCTTAAAGGCCTCATCTGCTTAAGCATAACCTTCAACCCAAGCCAGCATATCAACAAAATCCCTAGGGTACTTCTTCTCCAAAGAGAACAATAGATCATTCTTTTGAAGGCCGTCCTTCAATGCGGCCATTGCAACAGATTCGTCCAAGTTTTGGACCTTTCATGTAGCAATGTTGAAATGGGTGATATAGGCCCATATGGATTCCTCCTCCTTCTACTTGATGTTGATGAGGGAGTTCGAGCCTCATCGAGGATGTCAGCTATTGATGAAATGAGCTGCAAATTGATGGCTCATCCGATCGAAGAAAAAGATAGCACCCGACTTGATGGTCGAGTACCAGTTTCTGATTGCTCTCTTTAGGATTGATGGGAAAGCTCAGCATAGGATGGCGTTTGGTGTGCCATGGAGCAGCATCATGGTTTGGAAGGCCTCTAAGTGTTCAATCAGATCAGAGGTCCCATCATAGTTCTTGAACTAGGAGAGCTTGATGTTTGGTGAGATCGGTTCCTACATGATTTGATGAGAGAAAGGAGAGTCGGTGCAGATATCATTACTATGAAAGGAGGGAACATGGTAGAGTTTCTTGATCCATTAATTCATTTCTTGTAGTTTTTGGTCGAGGGCCTGATCTTGATCATGGGTCTCAAAGGGTTTTCGACTATAGATGGGAAAGGTTTCTTCAGGGAAAGAGTCATGATTGGAATAGGGCTTTTCGCTCTCTGCTTCTCCTTTTCAGAGGTCACCGACCGACTTGCCCAAGTCGATCATCCTCAGACTAGGTCTTGGGGTTCCTAAGAAGCCTACTCTGGCTGAATTGGTGTGGGGGCCTATTGCTGCTACTTAGCCTGTACTACTTCAGTGAGGCTATGAACTTATTGGATCAGCTGGTTGAACTGCTCCACGTCCACCATTGTAGTTGATGGAGCTTGAGATGTAGGAGACAAAATAGGGGTGGGCAGATCTGGATGAGATCTGGCTGAGGAGGTGGTTGACTATCGGGTTGAAGCCTTCCTAGAAGGCATCTTTATGGGAAGAAAACTCTGAATCAAAAGAAAAAATCTCTGCTGGGCACTCTTTTAAGAACAAGGGAACCTCAAGAATGAGAAGGTTCAGGATCATTCCTCTAGCGCCAATCCTATTGGTGCAAAATCTGATTATCATTGGAATCGAGGCTGGAGTCGAAGAAGGTGAGGTCAACATCGGTGACCTACAAAATAAGTTTAGTCCGGAGTTGAGGGTGGTGGCTCCAGCAAGACCCTCTGATGATCAAGTTAGCTCTTTCGGCCAATAGAAATAGAGTGCTTAGAGAGATTTTAGCAGAGTTTTTAGAATGAAACCAAGAGCTTCAAGAAGAAAGCATATCTGGAAGGTCTCTTATATAGATAAAGCCTATAACAAACTGATAGTGATATCCAAAACCGCTTGATAGTGGCCATTCAAGGTCTCATGATGTTTGTTACAGAGGGTACTGTCTGTTATCATGACGTGCTAGCTAGAGTTTAGTTGGGATGGCTGTAGGCGATGGAGCGTCCCTCACTGATGTTATTCCAGAGGAGTTCGAAGGTTCTCGAGATCAGCTATGCATGGATTGTTATTCGCCATATTGAGAGTCGATGCTGAGATCCTTCTAGGCAGTCGGAAGGAGTTCAACAGAAGGAGAAGTCTAGAAGAAGATCAATAGGTGAAGAAGATCGGCTGAAGGAGAAGTCTTGAAGGAGTTTGATTAGTGGAGAAGTCTGACTGAAGGAGAAGTCCAGAAGAAGGTCGATTGGTGGAGAAGTCCGATTGAAGGAGAAGTCCGAAAGGAATTCGACTGGTGGAGAAGTTTAACTGAAGGAGAAGTTCGAAACTCTCAACAAAGCATGGAAGTTCGTCTGGAGGAAGTTCTACCAAAAGTTGGCTGACTGCCTAGGGTGGAGGAGCTCGGCTACCCCTGCTATTCAAGCTCATCTGGGCGAATTTCGAAGAGATCTTGTGAATTCGATCGAGGATCAATCTTGATTGTTGCTAACGGATGAGATCATTCAACGATCAGATATCCGGCCGAACTTCGGTAGGAGCAAATTTACCCTTAATAAAAATGATATTATAAAATTCTTTCTTTATTGAAATCTCATAATTATTTTTGGCCAAAAGGCCTGCAGAAATGATATTCAAAAAGAAACCATGACAATAGTGACAATCACTAAGTATAATGGTATGAGACTCAAATATAAGTTTTAAGATTTCTAATGCTAGAACTAGAATTGGTCTTCCATCTTCAGGAAAATCTCACCTTGTTCAAATTTCCTACTGACCTGCAACCCCTGTAATGAATTGTAAATATGGTAAGGGCTACTAGTATTCAATACCTAGTCAGTAATATCATAAATAGAAAAATTTCAAGGAGTTATCATATAAGTACATTGCCCAGCAATTTTTTGCTTCTTTCTCAGCCTATTCGGATCTAGGGAGGTAATAAATTAAGTATAGTTCCTCTTCTAGTGTCCACACTTCTTGCAAAAGAAGCACTCCGCTTGACTCTTATTGGGCTTGGGTTTCTTCGTTTGGCCCTGAACAGATATCCCAGCTTGAACTTGCACCTTCTTACTCTTCTTTTTCTTATTCTTCTTTCCTTTCTTAAAGGGTCAAGAACTAGAAGAAGACCCTCCCACTAAGTTCACCAACTTCTTGTGGAGCTAGTGATCCTTCTCAAAGTTCTGAAGTAACCCCAGTAATCCATGCTAGTTAACATCAGGCTTTGTCATTCTATAATGAGTAAGGAAAGAGAGATAAGACGTTGACAACAAGTTCAGAATTGCATCTTTTCATAGTTGCTCGTGCAAGGAAAAGCCGAGCTTGCTCAAATGCTCTATCATCTTGGTCATGTATAATACATGATCAGTGATTGAAGCTCCATCCCTCATCCAAGTATTGAAGATGGCACAACTAGTCTTGTACCTCTCAATGTCATCAGGTGTGCCAAAAGACTCGTTCAACATTTGAAGCATGTCTTTTGGTTGAGCTGACTCGAATCTACGACTGAACTCATTCTTCATAGCCGCCAGCATGATACGATGCACTATGGTACGGTCATTGAGCCACTTTTGGTAAGTATTTCTGACTGTCCCACGTGCATTTGGGATTAGCACCTTAGGTACTGGATCTGTTAAGATGTACAAGATTTGTTCTTGCTCTAGGACAACTTTAACTTATGGTACTAACTACCAAAGTTAGATCCCACTAGGTTATCATTATTCAATAATGATCGGAGCATAAGAAAAGTGGCCATAACTGCACTAAAAAAAATAAAATCTAACTAGTAAATGATTTATTAAACCTAAAGATTTGAATTTTAATTAGATGGTTCTCTCACTATTTTATTTAAATTGGTAGTCTCTACCTCCAATTCAAGGAATTACCTTAATTTCTTAGTGGTATTAGAATCTATATAAATTGCACACAAGCCCAACATTAGTTGGTCAACCCATATACATCTAAGGATAGGTTCATAGCCAATTATTTCTCTATATAATTTCAAGTAATTTAATTTTGCCCAAGTTCCTAATCAATAGACTTTGGCCTCTACTAAAAATGTTCAGTTAGGTCTAACCATTAACATGACCATACTATCGGAAATGCACGCTCTTCCCACATGGATCGACGTGGCCATCGATGATTAGCGAAGCAACAAGGAAGTACTTCTCAGAGATTTATGCGAAAGCATGATCAAACAATTCAAGAAATTGAGAAGAAGAGAAGAAGAGATTTTTGAAAGAAAAGAACTTTTATTTAGTATAATTCAGCACTCCTACAATTTTGACCTATTTCCAGAATATATACTTTACAAAGGGTCAAGTCCAAGTTCACAGAAAAACTTTTCAAATCCAAACAACCTATATACAAAAAATAAAAACCCACGAAAACTGAGTCGGTCCAGTTTTAGACTAAGCCGGCTAACCTACGACTGGATCAGCTCAGTCTAGGATCGAGCTGATCCGATTGTGTGACTGAGCTGATCTAGTTATGTACTATGCTGAACTAAGCCGACTCGATAGACTGAGCCGACCCAATTATGTGACTGAGCCGATCCAATTGTGTACCGTGCCAGACTGAGCCGACCCAATTATGTACCATACCAATAGTATAAAAATGCTGCTTTTTATTTGGATTCTTCTTTGAGACCTAGCCGACCTAGTCCTGGAGTGAGTCGACCCAGTTCCCAACTTAGCCGGCTCAATCTTAGGATGAGCCAGCCTAGTTTCTGAACTTTACTTGGAGAGCTGATTTCTCTTCCAACTCGCTCTCATTTTTTCATGACCTATCTTCTCATGTTTCTAAGACTTGGGAGTGCCACTTCTAAGCTCACATTCTCTACCTTGGAACTTTCAAGTCCTTGTGAACTCATCTCTTCTCAACAGACCCATCCGTGCTACACATCTCTGAAAGCTATCTCTGGGGAGTACCTTCATGAGTGCATCAGACTGATTCTCCTTGGTATGGACCTTCATCAGTTCCACTTCATCTTTCTCCACTAGCTCTCTGATCCTATGGTACCTCACTTCTATATGCTTTGTGCATGCATGATAGACTGGGTTCTGTGCCAACAATAGAGCACTCTAACTATCACTGAATAGTGTAACCTAGCTCTGCTCCACCCCCAACTTATCAATCAGCCTCCTAAGCCAAAGGGTTTTCTTTGCAGCCTCCGTTATTCCAATGTACTTGGCCTTTATGGTAGACAAAGTCGTGATTGACTGAAGGATTGATCTTCAAGACACCGATCCATTGTATACGCAGAAGAGATATCCCATAGTAGACCTCCTTGTATCAGGATCACCAGCATAATTTGCATCAACAAATCCTTCCAGAAGATCGAACCTTCACACATCTTCATAGATTGCTCTCCAAATCCTCCCAGCTACCCACCAAATGCCAAACCATAATCCTTTGTTCCATGCAGATATCTCGATATCCATTTCAATGATTTTTAGGGTTCCTTTCCAAGGTTAGCCATGTATCTACTAACCGTGCTCACTGCATGCACTATATCTGATCTACAATATACGATAGTGTACATCACACTACCTACAACTTTTGTATAAAAGACTCATTCCATGTACTCTCTCTCCTCTTCTGATTGGGGGCTTTGTAACTTTGAGAGAGACATATGGCTCGGTAATGGCATCTCTGCAAGTTTGGGTTTCTGCATCCCAAACCTCTCCAGAATCTTCTAGACATACTTTCCTTATGACAAATGGAGCACTCCTTCGCCCATCTTTGTAAATCTCCATTTCAAAGATTTTCTCAGCTGGACCCAAATCGTTCATCTCAAAGTTAGATGATAATGCCCTTTCCAACCTTTTCACGGCATCCATGCCTTTACTGGCTATGAGCATATCATCTACAAATAATAATAGGTACAGGGCATTCTTCTCATTTACATCCTTAATGTAGACACAACAATCATGTTCACATCTGCTGAAACCCAGGCTTAAGACAAAGCTATCAAACCTTTGATACCACTAACGAGGGGATTGTTTCAAGCCATACAAAGACTTTCTGAGTAAACACACCTTTTCTTCTTGTCCCATCTCCATGAAACCATTTGGCTGCTTCATGTAGATTCTTTCCTACAAAGTCTCATGAAGGAAGGCCATCTTCACGTCCATCTATTCCAATTCCATGTTATGTTGTGCCATCAGTGATAACAAAACTCGAATAGATGTATGATGCACCATAGGAGAGAAAATTTTTGTGTAGCCAATTCCTTTCCTTTGTGAGTATCCCTTTGCTACCATCCTTGCTTTGAATCTGACTCCACCTTGTTCTGAAGGTGCTTCTTTCTTTGTGAACATCCACTTTGAGCCAATAGGTCGAGCACCCTTTGGAACATCCACCAGCTGCCATGTCTGATTCTTCTCAAGTGATTCCATCTCCTACGTCATGGCCTGTATCTATGAATTATGATCCTCACTCTCCATGGCCTCTGCATAATTCTCTTCATCTCCATTAGCAGTGATGAAAGCATAGGAGATAACCTCATCAATGTCATATTTTATCGATCTTCTAATAGTATGCTGGGGCTTATGCAGAGCAACTCCCACTGGCACATCTTTGCCTGATGTTTGTGGCGCTCCTGCACATCTGTTTGAACTACCGACTCTCCATGCTGATTTTCAATCTGAGATAATACTTTTCTGCCCAACTCCATCTTAACAGGAACACTTTTGTAAGTGGATGTAACCTACATGCCATCATTCTCTGACTGGCCACCACTGTTCACCTCTATTTTCCTAGTTCCATCTATCCCAAACCACCTCAAGATGCTCTTTTCATCAAAGATAATGTCCCTACTGATCACTGACTTCTGTGTCTGAGAGTCCCATAGTAGGGACCTCTTGACTCCTTGTGGATATCCTATTAATGTCATCTTTTGAGATTTTGGATCCAATTTTTTCCTCTCGGTTGCCTCCACATGTGCATAGACTATGCAATCGAAGACTTTTAGGTGGCCAAGCTCCACCTTCTTCCCACTCCAGACCTTCTCTGGAATGCCTCCATTTAGCTTATAAAGAGGAGACCTGTTCACAAGAAAATAAGAAAAAGTTAGAGCATCACCCCAAAAAAACTTTGGGAGTGATGTATGCAGCCTCAAACTCTGTGCCTTCTCGATTGATGTTTGGTTCATCCTCTCCATGACACCATTCTAATGGGGAGTCATCTTCACTGTGTAATGGTGTTTGATGCCATTTTCCTCGTAGTACCTTCTGAACTTCATGCTAGTATACTACCCTCCATTATTCGACCTCAGACACTTCACTTGTCTCCTTGACTCCTTTTCTACTTCAGCTCTCCAAGCTCTGAACCAGGCAAACACCTCTGATTTTTCACTGATCAGATAAACCCACACATTCCTTAAGAAATCATCAATGAAAGTGATAAAGTATTTTGCCCAACCTCTAGCTGATACAGGTGCTAGTCCCCATGAAGGGAAATCCTAATTTTCTAGGTTAGATTTGTTCAGATCTGATTGGATCGAGAGGCATATTTCAAAAATTTTTCTCTCATATCTAGATCAGATCTGACACTTTTCAGATCTAATTTATGATTTAATAATTAAGAAAATAAAACTAAATTAATTCTAAATTAATTTTTACCTTGATCTTGGGTAATCTGATTATCCATTGATGATCCTGCGGAAGCTCTGAGGTTCTAAATCTAGCCACGCAAGTGTCTGGCCTGTACTGGTATCCACTCGGGCTAGATCAGAAGATCTTCTCCTTCTCTTTCTTTTCTCCAAAAATAAAATCTGGATCTGATTTGGAGGATCTTCAAAACTTCTTCTGAAGATCATCCATCGTCTCTACAGTAGTGCTGCCTTCTTCCTTTTTCGTCAGCCTTTCATGCTTGGCTCACACTAATCAGAAGAACCCAACATTCTTGGGCGTGGAGAGGAGGGAGAGGGGCAGATGGTGGCATGGAGAAGGAAGAGAGACAGCCTTGGGGTGTGGCTTAGATCAACTCATTGAAAGTGGGTGCAGATAGGGTCTATTTATAGACTCTACTGCGCCATGCAGTGCTGCATCACCCCGGCCAATCGCGTTGCTTCGTTTAATCAGATCTAAATTTGATTGGTGGGATGAGAGGCCCATGGATTCATCCTAAGGGGGTGCCTAAGACTGGTCAAAGTCTATAGGTGAGGGTCACCTAGTTTGAATCTAACAAGCAACCTAGAGTCCCATCCGTATGGGACTCCAGCATCCCTATCCATGGGCGCACGCCATCCTAGGGATGTGACCCCTTCTTTCCAATTTCTAGAGAGGGGGCAAGCCCCTATCTACTCTCCAATAAGTGCGTGATACATGGGCAGATGTCCGAGGATCAAAGGTCAATGTTTGACCAAGTCAAAGTACAAGAATTAGCAGGTGACGAAAAATGGCAGGTGTTGTCTCAAATTTATCTCATAAATTAAGACAACCCTTTTCTATGACTTGGACAAGCTCCAGTCAGACCAGGTAAAGGTACTTGAGTGAGCACAAACTCATTTGGCTCAGTCGAGATAACTTTTAAGATAGAAAAAGGAGAATGTTAGGCTCAATCGTGTGCTAGCATGATTTTCTTGAACCTAATTGAATCTTATTCAAATCAATTGAACTGGATTAGTCCAATTGATGATATCCAGATCCAAACCCTTGTTTGTGTGACCCAGTTAGGTTCAGTTCTGTATGGTAATGGGATATGTCATGATCTCTATCATCATCGAAACTCCTTTCGATGGATCAGAACTCTTCTGATTCAGACAACTAGAATGATCGATCATCTAAATCATTCTAATTGCTCCCAAAATCCACCAGTGACACCTAGCAGTATATGGTGGCAACCCATCAAAACTGAAAATGAACCTCTCGGTGCAGCTACTTGTGTGATTAAGTTCTTCTATCTTGAGCCCCGATCAGATTAGGGTTAAGGTGAACTCGTCAAACCCTAATTTCTATCATATGATTTAATCATTCGATTCAAGTCCGATGTGAAAACTTTAAATAGAAACTCTTTCTATTATTTCACTCTCTACCATGGCCATGGGCTTATGGACTTGATTCTCATGATCATCATAGGGCTGCTCCTCATCCACCGAGGTAGATAGATTCCATCTTGATGCAATCCAGTTCCTACAATGAACATGCTATAGCCAACATACACCTCAGGATTCCGATATGGCTAGGAGATCGAGTAATGGTGTAGTCAAACTATAACACCCTCAAGGTGAACTGCCGATGCACCTCAGGTCAAAGAACCAGACACACCACTGCAGCATCGAGTCAGTCATTGACGAGAAGGTAGACTTCCTAATGACTACTCGAGGTGGTCACGCTCAGTGCCCTCGTTCTCTAACGAGTACCTGTACTCTCGCTCCGGTGTCTCCACACCATAGACTCAAGACTCATCTACTAAAGAGAAGCGATTGTACACCAACCTTTCCGGATCAATCACCATCCTCATGATGATCCTATGGTCAGGGAGCATTTTATGAGTTAATAATGATTATTCATGTCTTAAATTTTCAACTCTTGAAAATATGAATTATCATTACCATTAACTCAAAGGATGTATCACAGACACTAAATACACATATGTGATAGAAAATAATCCCATTTTATTATTTATAGTCAAAATTATAATTTTGCCCCTAGAAGTGTATTACAAGTGTCAGCCAATTCTGGCTTCTAGGGCACATATATCTAACAATCTCCCACTTGTCCTAAAGTCAATTGGCTACAAGTCTAAGTCCCATCTTCTCAAGGTGGGCTTCGATCTTCTGCTGGCCCAATGGCTTTGTAAGTGGGTCTGCCACATTATCTGTGGAGTCGACTCTCTTGACCTCGACATAACCCTTCTCGAGGTAATCGCGGATGAGGTGGTATCGCCGCTCAATATGCTTGGATTTCTGGAGAGACCTCGGCTCCTTAGCAAGGGCTATGGCGCCATTGTTGTCGCAGTATAGAGGAATGGCATCTGATGGCATTACTCCAATTTCTGCAGCAAACTTCTTGTACCAGAATGCTTCCTTCGCAGCCTCTGATGCAGCGATATATTCTGCTTCCATGGTGGAATCTGCTATCACTGTTTGCTTGGAACTCTTTCAGCTGACAGCTCCACCATTGCACACAAACAGACTCCCAGATGTCGACTTTCGATCATCTATATCGGACATGAAATCCGAGTCTGTGTATCCCTGGACTTGGAGTTCTCCATTACCAAAGACCAACATCATATCCTTAGTTCTTCTCAAGTACTTAAGGATACATTTCACAGAAGTCCAGTGTTCTTCACCTGGATTTGACTGATATCTGCTTGTGACACTCACAGCATGGGCTATATCAGGTCGTGTACATAGCATGGCATACATGAGGCTCCCTATTGCAGAAGCATAAGGGATCTTGCTCATGCATTCTATTTCCTCAGGTGTGCTAGGGCACATCTTCTTGGAAAGATGAATACCATGTCTGAAGGGTATTAATCCCCTCTTAGAGTTTTCCATACTAAACCTCTTTAGTACTTCCTCTATGTACATCTTCTGTGAAAGTCTAGCATCCTATTCGGTCTATCCCTATAGACCTTAATTCCTAGAATAAAGGATGCTTCACCTAGGTCTTTCATGGAGAATTCTTTAGGACAACCACATTTTGACTGATGGTCAACATGGGAATATCATTCCCAATAAGGAGGATGTCATCCACGTACAATACGAGGAAGACAACAGCGCTCCCACTGACCTTTTTTGAAGAACACATGGTTCCTCTTCATTTTTGATGAAACCAAACTATTTTGATCACATCATTGAAACGAGTGTTCCAGCTCCGAGATGCTTGCTTAAGTCCATATATGGACCTTTGCAGCTTGCAAACCTTGTGATCAGTATCACTGGATGTGAAACCTAGCGGCTGTTCCATATAGATATCTTCCTCAAGATATCCATTTAAGAATGCCATTTTCACGTCCATTTGCCATATTTCATAATCGAAATAGGCTGCAACAGGCAAGCAATGTGCGGATGGATTTTAGCATAGCTACTGGGGAAAAGGTATCCTGATAGTCAATGCCTTCGCGTTGACTATAACCTTTTGCCACTAGTCTAGCCTTGAATGTCTCCACATTCCCATCTGCACCAATCTTTCTCTTGAAGATCCATTTACACCCAATAGGTACTATACCTTCTGGTGGATCTACCAAGGTCCAGACTTGGTTTGAGTGCATCGAGTCAATTTCTGACTTCATTGCCTCTAAGCCATTTCTCGGAGTCGATATCTGATATCGCCTTGTTGTAGGTTTTGGGATCATCATCATGAGCACCATTACCTATGAGGAACATTTTCTCTACATCCTCTGAAATAATACCTAAGTATCTTTCAGGGGGATGGAAAATCTTTCCGATCTACGAGGTGGAGGAGGTAGTGTTCTTATTGGCTCAACCTGATTTGGTTCCATTTGGTCCTTAGCTCGTTGCTACTTGTGAGACTTTCTCATCAAGCTTGAATCTGCTTTCCAATGCCGCTATCTTGAATAAACTATTTTTCAAGAAAGATGGCATGTCGACTCACAATCACATTGTGGTCTTCTGGAATGTAGAAATAGTATCCTAATGACTCTTTAGGATATCCTATGAATCGAGCTCTAAAGGACCTAAACTCTAACTTGTCCGCTTGTTGTCTTTTGACATGAGCCGGACAACCCCAAATTCTGAGATGACTCAGACTTGGTTTCTTACCATGCCATATCTCATACGGTGTGGTAGGAACGGTTTTAGAGGGAACCCTATTCAGTAAATATATTGAAGTTAACAATGAAGTGTCCCCAAAGAAAATCAGGGAGGTCTGTGAAGCTCATCATGGATCGAACCATATCCAATAGAGTCCGATTTCTCCATTCTGAAACCCCGTTGAGTTGAGGTGTTCCTGGTGGAGTCCATTGAGAGACTATGCCATTTTTCTTGAGATAGTCTAGGAATTTTCCGGCTAAGGTATTCACCTCCTCGATCTGATCGAAGAACCTTAATGGGTTTTTCCAGTTTGTTTTTCTACTTCATGTCTGAATTCTTTGAACTTTTCAAAAGCTTCAGACTTGTGTCTCATAAGATACACATACCCATACCTAGATAGATCATCGGTAAAGGTAATGAAGTAGACAAAATTGCCTCTAGCCGGCACATCAAATGGGCCGCACACATCAGTATGTACTAGGGCAAGGAGATCTGTGGCCCTTTCCCCATGTCCTAACAAAAGGGAGTTTAGTCATTTTGCCTTGAAGACAAGATTCACAAATTGGATATGACTCGGTCAATAATGTCTAATGACCTAATCTTAGGTGCCATAGATATCTATCATTTGGACTATCCCTAGGTCGTTTTGATTTTATGGCATTCACATTTTGCTCGAATAGTTAAAAATAGGTACATCAATATGTAACTGATAAAGACCATTAATAAGGAAACCATTTGCAATTTTATTTCTTTCATAAAGAATGTTACAATGGTCCTTAAAGAAAACTAATCACATAGCCTTCTTGTGCTAAGCATGAAACAGAAATCAAATTCCTGCTAGCTGCAGGCACATAATAACAGTCTTTTAAAACTAAGTCTAAACCAGATGGTAATCGAAGAGGGTATGTTCCCACGGCTACTGCAGCAACTCTTGCTCCATTACCGATGCGTAGGATCATGTCTCCATCCCTCAGCCTCCTGCTATCCTCAAGACCCTGCATAGAAGTGCACAATGAGCACTAGAACCAGAGTCAAGCACCCAACTGGATGCAGAAGAAACCGTAAGGTTAGACTCAATAACGAGCATACCTCCAGAAGGACCTTCCTTCCTTCTTCTAGGGTGGCCAGGTAAGTAGGGCAGTTCCGCTTCCAATGGCCGTCGCTGTTGCAATGGAAACACTTTCCTTTGATCATCGGCCTTCTTCTTCGGCTCTGCCTTTTTCTTCTTTCCTCCTTCCACCTTTTGCTTTTTTTCACAGACTTCTTTTTCTTTCCATAAGACTTTCTTTTGGAAGAAGTCCGTTCCATAGCAAGAACTGAGCCTTTAGAACCTTTCATAGAAAGCTCAGCGGTAACCAGCATATTCATTAATTCGGCCAAGGAATTTTTTTGAAGTTTATGCATGTGGTAATTCATGATGAATTGCCCATATGCATCAGTCAAGGATTGCAGAATTAATATCATTCTGCAGATCCAAGTCCAACTTCACACCGAGCTTCTCAAGCTCTTCCATGTCCTTGATCATTGCATCAGACAGTGATCTTGGACTGACTGCCCATCACGCATCTTAGCCTTAAAAAGTCATTTCGTGACTTGATACTTTGGCTGCGCGACTCTGTTCACCAAACATCTCCTGTAGGTGAGCCAACATTTGGCGAGCAGTCCCGATATCTTCATGTTGGCGCTGGAGCTCATCAGACATCGAGCCCAACATGTAGTATCTGGCCTTATTATCTTCGTCAATCCATTTTTCCAGAGACGCTCTCTGTTCAGTGGATGGACGAGCTGGTAAGGTGGGAGGGTCCTGGTCCAATACATGGTTAACTTCTCTGAACCCAAAATAATTTTGTAGTTTCCTGAGCCAATCTTTATAATTGGGTCCAGTCAGTCTATGTGTGTCCAGGATACGTGCCAGTGGGTTGGACGCAGACATTTTCCTGTAGAGAGTCAAAGATTCTAGTTAGATACTGTAATTTTGACTTGACCAATTTATTTAGGGATTTTATTTTTAAACAAATTAGCTCCCACTATTTTCTCGGATCCCTACACTCCCTCTCTGTAGAGATGCGAAAAATCTCCATGATTAATGATTTCTAGTGGGTGGTGCGGTCTCACCAACTGACTCATCACCTCACCTAACAGTTATTGGTGATGGGTTAGCCAATGAGTGAACAACTCTTGTTCAATGATTCTCTAATCATGGTGCACCCAAACTTGGTCTCTAATTCATGAATCTCACCGTATCCAGAATATTGATCCACTCCTTAGTTAAGTCAGACCCACCATTTGCATAGACTGGGTTCCTAATTGAGTCTCTCACCGTATCCAAAATATTGAGCCCAACTCATCCTCCAGCCCATAGCATCCAATGCCTAATAGACATGGTTGCATCTTCCCGGTGCAACTGAGCCACTGTATCCAGCCGAGAACAATCAACCCCGGAAAGGGCCCGCACATCTACAATGGTGGAAGACCTCAGACTTAATCTTTTCTTAGGAAGAATTGATTCAGGTCTCATTAAACTAGACTTGGCATTAGTCATAACAATTATGACTAACCTAGTGGCATGGGTTAGCTCGGATTATTGACCACCTCAGATCAGAACTGTGTCAACAGATATGGCCAGGTAAGTGAGACCGGTGGAAGGGAATATGCCATTAACTCGTACAAGAATGCATTCAGAGTCGAGTAGCTTCCAATTAAAAATCCAGTCGGTCGTATGTGCCAAACTTACCTTAGACACCAAATTGTTGAGTCAGAACCAATTGGGTTAGCCTACAATCCAGACTCTAACCTCTGAGCCTAATTAGGTCTTGCTTGATCGATCACTCGTGACTCGATCTTGACCCAGACTTAATCCTATTAGGCTGGTCAATTTAAGCATTGTTGATCCCATCTAACCAACTCTTGATTCGGTTTGATCAACCGCTTAGACCTAATTGAGCTACCCAAGCCCGAACCCAGTATTTATGAATATGTCTTAGATCTGAAATTCTCAATTTTAGACCTAATTAATATTTCCATAAACTTAATTCTTAATTAAGTTAGGGTTCATAAACAAAATATGCACAATAAATCCTAGGGTTTCAGGATCTAGGGTTTTGCAGAAAGTAAGTTTTGGATTTCTGATTAAGGACGAACATGCGCAGCACCCCTACACATCATAAGAACACCCCATCGAATGGAAGGAGAGGGCCTTTAAACCCTTCTTCGTTCTTATGACCGGACGGCCAAGAGGAACGCCTTAATCAGGAACATACAACTAATCTACAAAACAGTAAATTAGATCTATATCATATATCTCATATACAAAATTAGATCTAATCAAAACATATTTTGCATACATCTCATGTATCAATCATGCATATTTTTCAGATCTAAATTATCTCATAATAATCTAAAAAATTAGATTTAAATTGATCTATCAAAATAAAATTCTAATCTAGACCTAATTATGTAGAACTATTCTACAACTAGTCTAGACATGCATCTAATCATATCTCATATGATATTTAAAATTAAATTTAATTTTTATTTGCTATTTTTTAGATGTTATTATAACATTTATAATATCAAAAAATAGTAAATAAATAGATCTAAAAATATTTTTAATCAAATTAAAAATTATGATCAAACTAGACTATTCTATAGAACTATTCTATTCTAGAACTAGTCATGCATATCTTCATAATCTTAGATCCAAATTAATTTAATTTTAATTTTTAATTTTTTGATTTCAGATCTGATCACATCTCATGTGACATCTAAAATTATTTTAATTAAAATTAAATTAAAATTAGATCTAAAAAAAAATTTTAGAACCTATGGCTCTGATACCAGTTGAAGGGAAATCCTGATTTTCCCGGATCCAGGTTCGTTCAGATCTGATTGGATCAAGAGATATATTTTTCAAAAATTTTTTCTCTTGATCTCAAATCAGATCTTGATATTTTCAGATCTGATTTTATTATTTAATAATTAAAAAATAAAATAAATTAAATCAAATTTAATTTTTACCTTGATTTGGGTAATCCTATTACCCTTGATGATCCTGATTGCAAGCGAAGGTTCTGGATCTAGCCACGCAAGCGCCTGGCCTCTATCCGGTATCCACTCGGGCTTGGATCTGGAGATCCTCTTCTTCTCTATCACATCTCCAAAAATTAGATCTGGATCTGATCTGGAGGATCTTCAAAACTTCTTTTGAAGATCAGCAGTCGTCCTTTGCAGCAGCGCAGCCTTCTTGCTTTTTTGATCGCCTTTCCTTGATCTGGATCGCACCAATCCAGAAGAACCCAAACTTTTTGGACGTGGAGAGGAGGGAGAGGGGAAATGGTGGCATGAAGAAGGGAGAGGGATAGCCTTGGGGCATGGGCTTAGATTCAACTCATTGAAAGTTGGGCGCAGCAGGGTCTTATTTATAGACTACTACTGTGATCCAACTCCTCTTCTCAACCAATCACATCCCTTTGTGAAATCAGATCTAAATCTGATTGGTGGGAATAGAGACCCCTGGATTCCTCCTTAGAGGGTGCCTAAGACCAGTCAAACTGGATTCTTAGGTAGGGTCACTCTAATTGGAATCCAAAAAGGAGAGGTGGAGTCCCATTGTCCAACAATGGGACTCCTAGGCGCCCTATCCATTGGGCGCACACCACCTAGGGCGTGCGCCCCCTTCTTTGCCAGGTTTCTGGCAGGGGACAAGCCCCCACAGCTCTCCAATAAGTGTGCATGACACATGGGTCAAAAGTCCAAAGGTCAAAGGTCAACTGTTTGACCAAAGTCAAAGTATAAGAAATTGGCAGGTGACCAAAAATGGCAGGTTGTCTCAAATTTATCTCAAAATAAGACAACCTTTTTTCTGACTTGGACAACCTCCAGTCAGACCATATGAAGGCCTCTGATTGAGCACAAACTCCTTTGGCTCAGTCAGAGACAACTTATTTATGATAGTAAAAGAAGAACGTTAGGTTCAATCGAGTGCTAGCACGATTTTCCTTGAACCTAATTGAATCTCATTCAGATCAATTGAACTAGATCAGTTCAATGATGATCACCAGATTCAAACCCTTGTTTGTGTGACCCCGTTAGGTTCAGTTCTGTATGGTAATGGGATATGTCATGATCTCTATCATCGACATCATCGAAACTCCTTTCGATGGATCAGAACTCTTCTGATTCGACAGCTAGAATGATCGATCATCTAAATCATTCTAATTGCTCCCAAAATCCACCAGTGACACCTAGCAGTATATGGTGGCAACCCATCAGAGCTGAATGCGAACCTCTTGGTGCAGCTATCTGTGTGATTCAGTTCTTCTATCTTGAGCCCCGATCAGATTAGGGTTTAGGTGAACTCGTCAAACCCTAGTTTCTGTGATATGATGTAATCATTCGATTCAAGTCCGAATGTGAAAACTCTAAATAGAAACTCTTTCTATTATTTCACTCTCTGCCATGGCCATGGGCTTCTGGACTTGATTCTCATGATCATCATAGGGCTGCTCCTCTATACCACCGAGGTAGATAGATTCCATCTTGATGCAATCCAGTTCCTACAATGAACATGCTATAGCCAACATACACCTCAGGGTTCCATATGGCTAGGAGACCGAGTAATGGTGTAGTCAAACTATAACACCCTCAAGGTGAACTGCCGATGCACCTCAGGTCAAAGAACCAGACACACTACTGCAGCATCGAGTCAGTCATTGACGAGAAGGTAGACTTCCTAATGACTACTCGAGGTGGTCACGCTCAGTGCCCTCGTTCTCTAACGAGTACCTGTACTCTCGCTCCGATGTCTCCACACCGTAGACTCAAGACTCATCTACTAAAGAGAAGTGATTGTATACCAACCTTCCGGATCAATCACCATCCTCGTGATGATCCTATGGTCGGGAGCACTTTATGAGTTAATAATGAAAATTCATGTCTTAAATTTTCAACTCTTGAAAATATGAATTATCATTACCACTAACTCAAGGAATGTATCACAGACACTAAATACGCTTATGTGATAGAAAATAACCTAATTTATTATTAATAGTCAAAATTATAATTTTGCTGTTAGAAGTGTATTACAAGTGTCAACCAATTTTGGCTTTTAGGACACCCATATCTAACACCCCATAAATCCGAGTGCACTAAATCTAGCACTCCCTCACTGCGCTTGGTACTTCTAGCAAACTTCATCTCATGCTATTTACCAAAGATGCACGGCTCACAAAGATCTGTGCCCTCCTTCTTCAGGGCTGGGATCATACCTCTTCTACATAGTACGGTGAGGCCACGATCACTCATATAACCCATCCAATAGTTTCATAGCTGATATAAAATCTGCTCCTCTTGTGCCGCTGCTAGCACCTCTGCACTATCATTTACCACTGAGCCTTCCATTCTGTAAAGATTGTTGCTCAGTCTTCTACCTCTCATCACCACTAAAGCTTTCTTTGAAATTTTCAGACATCCACTCCCAGCCTGGCTACTAAAAGCATAACCCTACTCCTCCATGTAGCCCAAAGAAATCAAATTTCTTTTCAACTCTGGTACGTGCCTGACATTTGATAATGTACGAATGATCCCATCATACATCCTCATCCTGATAGAGCCAATTCTAGCTACTTTGCATGGGTGATCATCTCCAAGACTGACACTTCCACCATCGACCTTCTAGTAGGTAGTAAATCACTCCCAATGAGAAGTATAATGGTATGAGCATGCTGAATCCAATATCCACATAGTATCATACTCTGTGGATCCATCTGATACAACTAGCAGGTCTTCTCCAATGCTCACAGAAGCTATATCATCTTCTTTACTGGCCTTCCCTTTTTCTGATCTCAAAAGGGGACTATCTCTCCTCAAGTGTCTAGGCTATCAACAATTATAACATTTCAATGTCATCTTCCTCTGATCGTGAGACTTTGACCTACCCTTGGAATTTTCTCTTATCTTCTTCTTTGATCTTCTCTGTCTTTCGTTCACAGCCAAAATCTCAGACTTAGGATCTCCCTTGTAGATCTTTTTCCTTTGTTCATTTGATCTGAGCACACCAACAACCTCTTCATAGTTTAGGGTCTCCTTCCCATAAACTAAAGTTGTTATGAGACCATCATACGAACCTAGGAGAGAACATAATAGCAGTAATGCCCGATCGTCCTCGTCGATCTTCACATCCAAACTCATCAGCTCAGAACACACCTAATTGAACCTTTAGATATGTGCAACAAGATCTCTACCTTTGGGCATCTTCAGACTGTATAGCTGTTTCTTCAACCATAGCTTATTCGTTATGCTCTTCCCCATGTATGTGCTCTCCAGTCTCTCATAGAGCCCTTTTGCCATAGTTTCTATGCAAACCTCGGGCAAAACCTGATTGACCAAGTACATCTGGATTGTGCTAAAAGCAATTTCCTCCATCTCTTCTCAATCCTCAGCACTGATCTTTTCCAACCTTTCTTTTGTCAAGATCTTGTAGATCCTCTACTGAACCAACAAGTCCTTTACTCTTTGCTGCCATAGAGTAAAGTTCCCCTTGCCATCAAACTTCTCAAAATCCATCTTGAATCCACTTGATCCCATGACTTCAAACAAGTCAAGAACAAATCCCTAACAGCCTTCATGATCTCACACACCAGCAAAATTACCCTTTAAAGAAGATCTAACTAGCCCTAGATCCTCTTTCCAAATTTTTATATCATTGTTCCTCGTAAACAATCTCCACCTCAATCTAGAGACAACCACAAAGAAAACTAGAAGTTTTAAGATAAAACCTGGTGCAACAGATCCTGAATATAGTAAACCCTAGGTGTCTTCCTTCCTTCCATGCAACACCGCTCTGATACCAAATGTCGAGAATGCACGCTCGTTCTATATGGATCGACATGGCTGCCAGTGATTAATTGAGCAACAAGGAAGTACTTCTCAGAGATTTATGCGAAAGCACGATCAAATAATTCAAGGATTAGAGAAGAAGAGAAGAAGAGATTTTTTGGAGAAAAGAGCTTTCATTCAATATATTTCAGCACTCTTACAGCCTTGACCTATTTTCAGTATATATACTTTACAAAAGATCAAGTCCAAGCTCATAGAAAAACTTTTTAAATCCAAACAACCCATGTATACAAAATAATAAATCACGAAAACTAAGCCGACCTAGTTTCAGATTGAGCTGGCTAACCTACGACTGGGTCGGTTCAGTCCCAGACCGAGCTGACCCAATTGTGTATCATGCCAACAGCCCAAAAATGATGCTTTCTATTTGAATTTTCCTTTGAGACTTAGCCGACCTAGTCCTGGACTGAGCCAGCCTAGTTTTCATCTTAGCCGGCTCAGTCTTAGGGTGAGCTGGTCCAGTTTCTGAACTTTGCTAGTAGAGCTAATTTTTCTTCCAGCTCGTTTTCGTCTTCCCATGATCTGTCTTCTCATATTTTCAAGACTTAGGAGTGCCACTTCTGAGCTTACACATACTTGATCCATCTAACCAATGAATTATTATGCCCAACATTGGTTTGTCAACCTAACCACCATTTAGAGAGATGAAGCCAAGAAATCATATTATGAATGACAATTTCATTAGCCGATAAGCACCAGGCCTTTAGGCCTCCAATGATTATCTAATTAATGGACCTATTATCAGTCACATAATGGAAGTCTATGATCTCGTTATCACTAGAACTATTTTATTTTAAGAATCTAATAATTTTAGATGGTTTAATTAATTTGATTTGAGAGAAGAGAGTAAGATGAAGTAGCTAATCATAATCCTCCCACTGACTTCACCAAGTCAGATTAAGGGAGATAATTGATTGGCTCGTTTAAGAGCACCTAAATCAGTCACACTAATTTACCTAGCTGACATGGGTCAGCTTGAATTATCAAGTGATCTGATCAAAATATAATTTCACCAAGAAGGCTAGGTAAGTGAGATCGGTGGGAGGGTCTGCCAAAGCTTACCTTAGACACCATCAAAAATGGCCAGGTAAGTGAGCTATTAATTAAAAACTAATGATCTAAAAATGTCAGACTTACCTTAGATACCAACTAGTTAATTAGTTTCAATTGGACCAACTTAATAGTTCGGGCTAGACCGCATAGCTAAGAATCAAGTCCATCTTGGTTCTCGTTAAAGGTATGGACTTGACCAACTATAACTATTGTAATTGATCTAAAGAATTCTTGACCTAATCTAAGACAACATTTGATTAGATTTAGTCAATTTTCTAATTAGTCTATTCTTTAATTTAACCTTAGGTCTAACTCAATTAGTGGACCTAATTTCCACTAACCCATTAACGCAAATGTTTTGATTTGTATCCTAGGATCTTCAATTCATAATCCTAGATCCTAATCAAACAACTCTTAATTCTTAATTACATTTTTGACTGATGGTTGGGGTTCAGCATTTTAAAAATAATTTTTACATTTGTAAAATATTTTTATAAATTGGATTTACCAACCAGTTACATGTTTGATTTATAATTAATATGTAACTAACACAAACATAAATCTATTTTAGTTCTAATCTAAACATATTCATGTAATTTAAATTAAAATAATTTTAATTTTAATTAATCATAAATTACCTTAGATCAAATATAACAAATTTATGATCATAAAATTCATATTGAAATACTTTCAATAAAATCATAAAACCCTTAAATCAAATCTAAAATTTTATGATTAGGATTTTAAATGGTCACGTACTAGGACAACCTTTGTAATGTAAGGGGTAAACCTTACAGTAGGACCATCTTATAAGTATTGTGAATATTAATTCCACACAGGACCGACATGGGCATTGGTGATCAGTCAAGCAACAAGGAAGAACTCCTTAGAGATTACTGTAGAAGCATGATCAGTGGATTCAAGAAATAGAGAAGAAGAGTAGTAGTGATTTTTGAGAGAAAAGAGCTTTATTTCAATGAATTCAACATCATATACAACCTTGAGCTATTTTCAGTATATATACTTTACAAAAGGGTCAAGCCCCAAGCTCATAGAAAAAATTTTCAATTCCAAAACAACCTACGTATACAAAACATACCGATAAAAACTAAGTCGACTCAGTTTCAGATTGAGTCGGCTAAACTACGACTGGGTCCGCTCAGTCTCAGACTGAGCCGACCTAGTTGAGACTGAGCTGACCTAATTGTGTACTATACCAACAGTCTAAAAATACTATTTTCTATCTGAATTTTTTTAGACATAGCCGATCCAGTCCTGGACTGAGCCGATCTCGTCTCAGGATGAGTCGGCTAAGTTTCTAAACATTGCTACCCAGGTTGATTTCTCTTTCAGCTTGCTCCCATCTTCTCATCACCTATCTGAAGGAAAATTCCTATTTTTCTAACACAGGATCATTCTGATCTAATTGGATCTGAAGGAATATTTCAAAAAGTTTTTCCTATGATCCTAATTTGATCTAAGACATCTCAAATATGATCCTAAAGATCTAATATTATATAATAAAAATAAAATTAAATCTAATTTAATTTCATACCTTGTATTTGGATAATAGATTATCCTATGATGATTCTGAATAATCCAAAGGTTCTAGAAGGAGCCACACACGCTCCTGAGGTTCTAGAATGAGCCCCACACGCGCCTGACCTCTACCGATATCCACTCTGATAGGATCTGGAGGTCTTCTCATTCTGAATCATCTCTTTAAAAATTAGATCTGGATCTGATCTTGAAGTTCTTCAAAACTTCTTTTGAAGAAGCAGCGGTCATCTCTTTCAGCAGTGCTGCCTTCTTCCTGATCTGGGTGCCTTTCTTCCTTGGATTGTACTTGAACCTATGCCCAACACCTTGGGCATGGATAGGGGAGAAAGAGGATAAGAGGGAGGCATGGAAGATAGGAGGGCAGCCTAGCAGCATGGTGAAAAGAAAAAGCTCTCAAATCCTAGGCATAGATTGGGTTTAAATAGATCCTACTGTGCCAAGTAGTACCACATCATCCTGACCAATCAGAGGCCTTCATTCAATCAGATCTAAATCTAATTAGTGGGATGATGTCATCTGATCCAATTAGATTAGAATCCCTTAAAAATCCACATAGGTGGTGACAACATTGGATAAACCTAAAAGTTCTTAGCACCTGCGTGTTTGAATCCATCACGAAACCCTAGAGTCTCACTTGTATGGGACTCCATCTCTTATCCATATGGGGTGCATAATTGAGGTGGCATGCACCCACTCTCTTGTCCCTTTTAGTAAGGGTACAAGAGCCCTAGGTGCTCTCCTATAGGTGCATGACACATGTCCCTATGTCTAAGTGTCTAGGGTCAACTGTTGACCTATGTCCAGAAATAGGAATTAGCAGGTGATAGGAATTGGCAGGTGTTGGGATAAACCCCGCTCCCGCTGAAGTCCTATCTGATGCTTAGCCTAATGTAACTGATAATCATAGAAGAACTTTGATAAAAAATTCTCCTTCAATCCGAATTTCTCCTTCAGTTGGATTCCTCCAGGAGCCAAACTCCTTCCGAACTTTTTCTACAGTCAAATTTCTCCAGGAGTCGAACTTCTTTCGAACTTCTCCTTCAGTCGGATTCCTCAAACAGTCGAACTCCTTTCGGACTTCTTCAGTCAAATTTCTCTAGGAGTCGAACTCCTTATGAACTTCTCCTTCAGTCGAATTCCACCAGTAGCCGAACTCCTTTCGAACTTCTCCTTCAGTCAAATTTCTTCAAAAGCTAAACTCCTTTCAGACTTCTCCTTCAGTCGGATTCCTCTTGCACCCAAACTTCTTCTAAAGTTTTTCTTCAGTTGGATTCCCTCAGTAGCTAAACTCCTTCTAGATTTCTCTATCAATCAAACTCCATCTAGATTTCTCCAGCGGATTAGTTCCAGATTTTAAGTAGTATTCCTCCCTGATGATCCCCTCTAGCCATATTCCTTTTAGGAGTCCAAATTCCTCTAGAATTGGTATATGTCAAAGCTCTTCACCAACCAACGCCTGCTTGCTCTGAACTTTGACTATTAAATCTCAACGAATGGGCACATCATGACAACGGACATCTCTCCCCATAACAGACTCCATGTGGCCCCGAGCGGCCTACTATCGGATGGTTATGACTTTCATTTATCAGTCTATTACAGGCAATCCCACTACCGGATGGTTATGACTGTCATTTATTAGTCTGCTATAGACAAACCCACTACTAGATGGTTACGACTATTATTATCAGTCTACTATGGGTGACATTTCTCTGCATAATAAATTGTATGTGGCCTTGAGCGGCCCACTATCGGATGGTTACGGCTGTCGTCTATAAAAAAAGATCCTCTAGATACATTTTTTCTAAGCTCTCTTCTCATTTCTAGAACTCTACTAAATTCTTGCTTGAGCACTTCATTTTTGTTGGCCAAAAGAGCTAACTTGATTATTGGAGGGTCCTGCCTGAGCCACCACCACCGACTCCGGATGGAATTTTATTTTACAGGTCACCGATGGTGAGCTCTTCTTTTCCAACTCCAGTTAGATCTAGTATCAACTAGATTCTGCACCAATAGGAATGGCGCTAGAGGAAGGGCACCTCTATTCCTGAAGATTTTTTATTCTTAAAGGAATGCTCAGCAGCGATCTTTCTTCTTTCTCTCTAGAGTTCTTTCTAAGAAAATGCCTTCCAGGAAAGCTTCAACCCGACGATCAACGACCTCTACAGCCAAATTCCATTTAGATTTATCCACTCCTACTTTAGCTCCGATAACTCAAACGCCACCTTCAGCCATGGTGGATGTAGGGCAGTTCAACCTGCTGATCCAGTAGGTTCGTGATCTCACAGAGGTGGTGCAAGCCATACATCATCAAGCTCTTATGCCTATTTAGATTGGGTAGGCTTCTCTAGAGCCCCATGATCCGATCGAAGGATGGCCGACTTAGGCTAGTCGATCGATGACCTCCGAAAAGGGAAAGCAGATGGTGGAGAGCCTTTGCTCGAATCATGACTCAACCCAGGGGGTAGCTTTGCCTCCATCCCACCAGAAAATCTGAAAGATCAATGATCATGAAGATCTTCTAAATCAAAGGCTCCAAAAAATGAGCCGACAAATCGAAGAGCTCCATCATACTCTCTTCTCACATGGTAATAATATTTATACTGACCCTGCTTTTTCTTAGAGAATTATGCAAGAGCCTGTTTAGCCAAACTTCAAACTTCCATAATTTGAAAGCTACGATGAAACCTCTGATCCGGTCGATCACCTGAAGGCCTTTCGAACCAAGATGCTGCTCCATGGCACACCAGATGCCATCTTATGCCAAGCTTTTTCATCTACCTTAAAGGGAGTAGCAAGAAATTGGTACTCGACATTGAAGCCGGGTATGATCTTCTCCTTTAACTAGATGAGCCATCAGTTTATGGCTCACTTCGTCAGCAGCTGACGTCCACACCGAGGTTTGGATTTTCTGATGAATATCAAGCAGAAGAAGGAAGAATCTATCCAAGCTTATGTCATCCAATTTAATGCTGCTGCATTAAAGGTTCGAAACCTCGACCAGTCTATTGCAATGGCCACGCTCAAGGGCATCCTTCAGAAGAATGATTTGCTATTCTCCCTGAAGAAGTACCCTAGGGACTTCGTCGATCTACTAGCTCAGGCTAGAGAATATGTCCAAATGGAAGAAGCCTTCAAATTGAAAGATGGGGAAGCCATAGGAGAGCGGCAGGCGAGTGAGTCTAATAAACCCACGACTGATGAAGGGTCGAATGAAGTTTGGTTGCACTCGCAAACTCCCCCTGATCGCAAGCGAATCCAAACTCCTCCTCAAGCTCATCATTAGAGAAGCCTGAACAGAAGGGCATGATGAAGTTCTCCTCCCTGAAGGTTTCACAACTATGCCCCCCTCAATGCTCTAGAAAAGCAAGTATTGATGGAGATCAAGGAGCAACTGCCGATGCTTGAAAGGATGCGCACTCATCCTGACAAGCGCAATCATAGCAAATACTGCCTCTACCATCGTGACCATGGCCACGATACTGAACAATGCATTCAGCTCCAAGACGAGATCGAGAAGCTCATCAGGAGAGGCCTGTTGGGTCAATTCTGTAGATGCTGGTCTGAAGCAAGCAAAGATCGATCGAGGGCACTACTGCAGCCAGAACCACCAAGGAGGAAGAAACAACAAGGATATCGACCACCTCTTAGCATCATCAACACTATCTCTGGGAGACTTAGTGCTTCGGCGATCCACCATCTCTCAGCCTTAGAGCCAAAAAAAGCTTGCCCCAAATTGAAAAGGCCCGTTAGAAATAGAGGAGGCCGTCTGGCTTGGAGCTTATCGCTTGAAGGAGCTCGAAGTAACAACGCTTCTACGACCTTCGAATTCAGAAAATTTGAGAATGTACTATCTATAATTTTTCTTCAATAAAACTCCTCCATCTCAATATTATTATTTCTTGATGCAAACACTATATGACGATAGGAAAGGAGCAATCAAAAGTGGTCATGTTAGGAACAGGAGGAGAACCTCATCCTAACATAAGCAAGTCGAAGACCTTCGGTTATCTAAGACAGTAGGAGGAGAGAGGCTCATTCAACTGCCAATTTGTGCCCCTATTGCTATGTTAGGAATAGGAGGAAAACCTCAACCTAACATGAGTAAGTCGAAGACCTCCGATTATTTAAGATAGAAAGAGAAAAGAGGCCCATTCAACAGTCCATCTATGCCCCTAGTGCCATGTTAGGAATAAGAAGAGAACCTCATCCTAACATGAGCAAGTTGAAGACCATCGGTTATTTAAGATAGGAGGAGGGGAGAGGCCCTTTCAATGGCCCATTTGTGCCCCTTGTGCCATGTTAGAAATAATAGGAGAACCTCATCCTAACATGAGCAAGTCGAAGATCTTCGATTATTTAAGATAGGAGGAGGGGAGAGGCCCATTCAATGGCCCATCTGTGCTCCTAGTGCCATGTTAGGAAAAGGAGGAGAACCTGATCCTAACATGAGCAAGTTGAAGACCTCCAATTTTTTAAAATAGGAGGAGAGAAGAGGCCCATTCAATGGCCCATCTGTGCCCCTAGTGCCATATTAGGAATATGAGGAGAACCTTATCCTAACATGAGTAAGTCGAAGACCTTCGGTTATTTTAGATAGAAGGAGGGGAGAGGCTCATTCAATGGCCCATTTATGCCCCTAGTGCCATGTTAGGAACAGGAGGAGAACCTCATCCTAACATGAGCAAAGTTGAAGACCGCATTCATTTTAGACGAGATGAGGAGAGAGGCCTTAATAACGGTCCTAATATGCCCCTACAGTCCATTAGGAATAGAAAAATCCTCATACATATTTTTTCATGACAACCTGAATATGTCAAATGTGAAAGGCAGAACCTTATCCTGATTTACAGAAGAGATCCTAGTTCGATATCCACAACAAGCCCAACATCTACAACGAGCTCGGCATCCACAACAAGCATTTCATAAGAAGACGATAGAGAGAAAAATGAGCCTTAGGTTTTCGAACTGATTCGAGCACCTTTGCGATAGGTTCAGATGGGCCAGAAGTGAGCTCGTCGAGGGAATGGTCGACTATAGCATTAGACAGTCCCGCATCCACATCGTCTTCCTCCTCCTCCACAAAGCTAAGGCCGAGCTCGAGGACTTCGGCTATCATCTTTTTTTCCTCCCTTTCTTCAAATTTTGAATTCAATTTTAAACTCGAAAGTAGGGGGACTATTGTTGGGGATAAACCCTGCTCCCGTTGAAGTCTATTCTGATGCTTAGCCTGATGTAACTGGTAATCATAGAAGAGATTCGATCAAAAATTTTCCTTCAGTCCAGATTTCTTCTTTAGTCAGATTCCTCTAGGAGCTGAACTCCTTTCAGACTTCTCCTTTAGTCGAATTTCTTCAGGAGCCGAACTCCTTCCGGACTTCTCCTTCAGTCAAATTTTTTTCGGAGTGGAACTTCTTCCAAACTTCTCCTTCAGTTGGATTACTCCAGCAGTCGAACTCCTTTCGAACATCTTCTTCAGTCAGATTCCTCTAGGAGCCGAACTCTTTTCGGACTTCTCCTTCAGTCAAATTTTTCTAGGGGCCAAACTTCTTCCAGACTTCTTCTTCAGTCGGATTCCTCTAGTAGCCGAACTCCTTCAGAACTTCTTCTTCAGATGGATTCC
This sequence comes from Cocos nucifera, assembly GCA_006176705.1. Taxonomy (NCBI): domain Eukaryota; kingdom Viridiplantae; phylum Streptophyta; class Magnoliopsida; order Arecales; family Arecaceae; genus Cocos; species Cocos nucifera. The sequence goes on from QRFJ01004897.1 coordinate 42,579, forward strand.
TCTAGTAGCCAAACTCCTTCTGGACCTCCTTCAGTCAAATTCCTCTAGGAGCCGAACTCCTTCCAAACTTCTTCTTTAGTCGGATTCCTCCAGGAGCCGAACTTCTCCTTTAGTCGGATTCCTCCAGGAGCCGAACAGCTTCTGGACTTCATCATTAGTCAAATGCCATCTGGATTCCTTTAGTGGATTACTTCCAAATTTCAAGTAGTATTACTTTCGGATGATCCCCTCTAGCCATATTCCCTTTAGGAGTCCAAACTCCTCTGGAATTGATATATGTTAAAGCTCTTAACCAACCAATGCCTGCTTTCTCCGAATTTTGACTATTAAACCACAACAAATGGGCATATCATGATAATGGACACCACTCTTCGTAACAAACTCCACATGACCCCGAGCGGTCTACTTTCGGATGGTTATGACTATAATTTATAAGTCTGCTATGGACAACCCCACTATCGGATGGTTATGACTATCATTTATCAGTCTGCTATAGGTGACCCCACTATCGGATGGTTATGACTATTATTATCAGCCAACTATGGGTGACACCTCTCTCCATAATAAATTTCATTTGGTCCTGAGTGGCCCACTACCAGATGGTTACGGCTGCCGTCTATAAAAAGAGATCCTCCAGATACATTTTCTCTGAGCTCTCTTCTTCTTTTCAAAACTCCACTGAATTCTTTTCTGAGCACTCCATTTCTGTTGGCCAGAAGAGCTGACTTAATCATCGGAGGGTCCTGCCGGACCCACAACCATCGACTCTGGATGGGACTTTATTTTGCAGGTCACTGACGGTGACCTCTTCTTCTCCAACTCCAGCTCGATCCGACGTCAACCAGATTCTACACCAATAGCAAGTATTATCTTAAATCCATCTAGTAAATTAAAACAATCCATTTCTGATCTGGACAAGTTCCAATCAGGCTAAGATAAGATTTTAAAGTGAGTCCAAATAAATTTGGCTCAGCCGAGATAAATCAAAATGATTATAAAAGAGGATTGTTAGGCTCAATCATATGCTAGCATAATTTTTTTGAATCTAATTGAATCTAAACCAAATCAATTGAATTGGATTAGTCCAATTGATGACATCCAGATTCAAATTCTTATTTGTGTGATCCAGTTTGGTTTAGTTCTGTATGATAATGAGATATGTCACGATCTCTATCATCGACATCATCGTAACACTTGTCGATGGATCAAAACTTTTTTGATTCATACAATTAGAATGATTGATCATCTTAATCATTCTAATTGTTTCAAAAATCTACCAATAACATCTAGCAGTATATGGTGGTAATCCATCAGAACCAAAAGTGAACCTCTTGGTGCAGCTACCTATACGATTAGGTTCTTCTATCTTGAGCCTTGATAGGATTAGGATTAAGGTGAACTCATCAAACCCAATATCTATCTTATAAATTAATCATTCGATTCGAGTTCAATGTGAAACTCCAATAGAAACTTGATAAGTGGTAAAAATATACTAATAAAAGTATTAAATTATAAAATAAATTAATCTATTTTATTAGAAATTAATATTTTTATTAATTTTATGTAGGAAAGAATGCCACCAATGTGAAGATCTTATTTTTTTGATTCTGATGAAAAAAATTTCAGGCAAAACGGACTTCAAATGAGCCCAAAATCGAATTTCAAAAAAAAAAAAAAAATGCCGACGCAACGCTGACGTCAGCATTTTTCGCAGCGCACGATGGACCATCTGAAGGGTATTTTGAGAATTTCACAGCAAGAGGCACGCGCTGATTGGCTGAAGAACTCGGTGGTCCATGCAACACCGAGCTCGCGCACGGTCCACGGAGGGCAATTTGGAAATTCTGGCTGATCCAACGGGCGGTTTTCACTGAAGCTTGATCGGACGGAAGAGAAGAAGGTGCTGATGGACGGCATCCACAGCTCTCAATCGAGATCCAACGGTCGAGATTCATCCCGACGTAAAACTAAAGGTCTGAAGGCTTATTTCAATGCGATCGGACGGCCCAGATTTGATCCAACGGTTGATCCAATGGCTGATATTAAATCTGACTTGATCTGGGTTATTTTAAGGGGTTTTTGAGTGATTTTTGGACCGTTTGATCACCATCCAACGGCCAGAATTATCCAAATCTTAGTTTGAATTGTTTTGGGAGTCTTAAACCTAATTTTTGATGGATTTTGGGAAAAAATCAAACTCTTGATCTATAAAAAGCCTATTGTTGTCGTGAAAAAAAAAAATTAGAGAGAGAGACAAAGAGAGAGATGGGGAGAAAGAGAGAGAGGGAGAAAGAGAGAGAAAGAGAGAGGAGAGAGATAAAAGAAAAGTGATTTGTGAGAAAATTAAAAAAAAAATTTTGATTTTTCTTCGACGATCAAGACATCGATCAAGGAGCCTCTTCTTCTTCGCCAAATTCTCCACATCAAGAGCAGCAGACAATCAATTTCAGCAATCAAACAGTCTAATTTCTCTATGCTTTTTATTTTATTTGCTATTTTTGAATTTGTTATCATGAACTAAATTTTATTTTACTAAGGCTAAGGTGTAGCCACTCTTTTGATGCAATATTCAGTATGATTTATTTTTAAATTTTATTCATGAGGAGTATATAAATCTGATCTTAATGCTTTTAGATTACTGGCCATCTTCTAATTGATCTGATGAACATAGATGTTACGGACCAAGTACATCTATGTTAATGCTTCTTGATTATATACCTTGTATTATGAATCAAATTAGAATTCATATGCATGCGGGAAATTTTAGTGCGCTTTGGACGCAGCGTATTTTAATTAGAGGGTTTCACAAAACCTAATGCATTAATATTTATTTAAATTACACCTGGACCAAAGGGTAATTAATAAATATTAATAGATTTGCTATGCCTGGACCAAAGGGTAGTGAATAAATTAGGAGACTCCACCGTCACATGAAATAAAATTAATCTAAAAATCTGAATATTGTATTGACTGAGTTGGTGAACCGATTGCCTTAGTAATCCATTGCTCTTGAATTTAAAACCCTAATAATTTACACTCTCTCTATTTAATTAAAAACTTTTAATTATTTTTTTTATTTTTTTTAATTTCTTATTCTCATAAATCGATCTTCTAAATAAAGCATAGGAAAGAGCTTTTCAGTACTTATTTTTCCAATCCTCTAGGGACGATACTCTACTCATTCACTTTATTACTTGATCGACTGGTGCACTTGCCATAGCTATAAATTAGCACGCATCAAGTTTTTGGCACCGTTGCCGGGGATTGTGTCTAAAATAATATTAAAATTTTGATCCTAGCTTTACTTTAGAAATTTATTTTTAATTTTTATTATTAAAAAAAAAAATTTAAGTGCATGACACGTACTGGACATAGTAACTTACTACCTTTAGATCCAGAAATTGAAAGAACTATTAGAAGACTACAACAAGAGAGAAACATGGCAGCTGAAGATCCTAACGACATCAATCTAGGAGTGGATATGGCGACTGAAGGACAGCATGAAGCTATTCGACCAGTACATCGTCCATTAAATGATTACATCACACCATCTATAGCCGATGCAGCTTCGAGCATCAGGAGACCGCCTGTACGAGCAAACAACTTCGAAATAAAATCGGCGATGATCCAGATGATTCAATCAACTGTCCAATTCAGTGGACACATGCATGATGATCCGAATGCCCATATTTCTAATTTTCTTGAACTTTGCGATACTTTTAAAATTAATGGGGTGTCGGATGATGCTATTAGATTAAGGTTATTTCCTTTCTCTTTACGGGATAAAGCTAAAAATTGGCTTCATTCTCTTCCTGCAGGTTCTATCACAACTTGGGATGTCCTAGCCCAAAAATTCTTAGCCAAGTACTTTCCACCTTCCAAAACTGCTAAGATGCGCAACGATATCACTTCTTTTATGCAGATGGACATGGAGACACTATATGAGGCTTGGGAGCATTTCAAGGAACTGCTGAGGAGATGTCCACATCATCAACTACCCGTATGGCTTCAGGTACAAACTTTCTATAATGGTTTATCTCCTACTAATCGATTCTATGATTGATGCAGCAGCAGGAGGAACCATTAATCAAAAAATGGAGGAAGAAGCCTTCGATCTGATCGATGAGATGGCATCAAATAGCTATCAATGGCAGACAGAGCGCATGATGCCAAAAAGACTAGCAGCTGTGCAGGGAGTAGATTGCGTGCCAACTTTACTAGCTGAAATTGCAGCCCTTAGAGCCGAAGTCAACAACTTAAAGGGAACAGCTATGCATGTTCAGAGCATTACTTGTGACCTATGTGGAGGAGGACACGATACGAGCAATTGCCAGACAGGTAATCCTTTTGCTAAAACAACTGATACAGCTAATTATATTGGTAATTTTTTCAGGCCGCAACAAAACAATCCCTACTCCAACACATACAATCAAGGGTGGAGGCAGCACCCAAATTTCTCATGGAGCAATCAAAATGCAGCACAACAGCCACCCCCGGGATTCCAAGTACCTGAAAAGAAGTCCAACATGGAAGAGCTGATGGTCAAATTTATGCAAAACCAAGAAGCAACTATAAAAAATTTGGAAGCCAAACTTAGGCAGGACCAAACAGCAGCAATTCGAAACTTGGAGATGCAAATAGGTCAAATGGCTAAGATAATCTCCGAGAGACCTCAAGGATCCTTGCCAAGCAATACGGAGACAAATCCAAGGGAGCAAGTCAATGCTATCACCCTAAGAAGTGGTACAAAGCTGGAGGAGCCACATCAGAAGAATGAGACTGAAGAGCCAACTACAAATAAGGAACCATCAACTCAAATTCGTCAGTCACCAAAACAACCAGCAGATGGATGGTCTCCAGGTATACGATTTGCTGATCCAAATGTGAAGCCCTACGTGCCGCCACTACCATTCCCAGAGAGACAAATACAGCATCCAGATAAGGAATTTTCTAACTTTTTCAAAATTTTAAAGAATTTACATATTAATATTCCTTTTGTAGATGCTATTACTCAAATGCCCAGGTATGCCAAGTTTCTCAAAGAAATCTTAACAAATAAGAAAAAGCTGAAGGAGCATGAGAGAATAAATTTGAATGAAGAATGCTCAGCAATACTTCAAAATAAATTACCACAGAAGCTTAAAAGATCCAGGGAGTTTTACTATCCCCTGCATTATTGGTGATTGTAGTTTTGATAAAGTTTTATGTGATTTAGGAGCAAGCATTAATCTCATGCCTTTTTCTATTTTCAGGAAGCTGGGTCTAGGAGAACCAAAGCCTACCACTATTACTCTTCAATTAGCCGACAGATCCATTAAATATCCAAGAGGTATAGTGGAGGATGTCTTGGTAAAGGTAAACAAGTTTATTTTCCCTGTTGATTTTATTGTTCTTGATATGGAAAGAAGATTATGATGTACCCCTTATTTTAGGGAGACCCTTTTTAGCTACTGGAGGAGCTTTAATAGATGTTCAACAAGAAAAATTAATTCTTAGAGTCCAAGATGAACAAGTTACTTTTAATATTTTCAAAGATACTAAACATCCTGATGATAATCAAACTTATTTTCTAATTGATATTATTGACAATTCCATTATATGAGAATTCTGTAGAAAATAGGTTTGAGACTATAAAAGCGAGCAATGTCAAATTGAAAGAGGACTCGATCAAACATGAAAGTATTCCAATTGAAGTGGCACCAGGATTGATCCACTTTAGAACTTAAAGAAAGTCAAGCTGAAGACTATAAATCAGAACTACTAGATAGGTTGTTTCTTTTCTTTTTAGTTTTGATCATTTTTCTTTTCTTTTATTTTTCAGTAATTTGTTGTTGCTCTTTTACTGCTCTGGTGTGTATTTTCAATTTTGCAGAAAAATCAATGAGAACTCAAGCAAAATTTCAAAGCTCCAAAGAACCAGATTGAACCAAATCAGGTGTATTCTTTCCTATCCTTTATTACATCCTTTATTTTTCTTTCTCCTTTAAGACAACATAGAACAAGTTAAAGTTAAAAAAAAAAAAAAAAAAAAATCCATGTGTCAAGAAGAAAATCTTGAGCAAGATAAACTGGATAAGTGATAAAAGATAGAATTATTTGCTAATGAATGTAATGAGTTAAAGAAGTAGATTAGTTGGTCAACTTTTAGCAGCCTACTTAGGTCATTAAAAGATTATTAGCACTTTTTATTGCACATGCACACTAACAAGGCAAAGTAGGTATTGATTATAAGGCCAACTGAGGATTCAATTATCACTGAAAATTGATAATTAATATACATTCTAATCAAAAAAAACTTGAATTTAAGGAAAGAGCTACCTGCCTATAAATAAAGTGCAAAAGATAGAGTATATGTGGATTGCCCAAAGCCTAGTAACTGGGTCTCTGCACCTAGGTCAAGTGTGAAAATTCACGTAAAATGGTGAAGGAAAGGCCAGGATGCTCAGCACAGTAAAAAAAAAAAAAAGAAAAAAAAAAAAAAGAGAAAGGCAGTGTGAAAGCTACCTTAATTCATGAGTATAAAATTGAGAATGTATAGAAAATTGACCAAAATAGGTGATAAGAGAGGATACTTTTGTTCTTTTAATTTAATACTGAAATGCTAAAGTTAGTCATCACGAACACAAGTGCTATAGATCTTTGATGTACTCTAAGAAAGTTTTTAATTGTATTGACTGAAAAATTTGCTTCTGAAGCTCAATGCTTAGTTAGCAGTATTTTCTAAACTTTTTGACCTTTAATCCTAGATTTTATCTTTGTGATGGATAATCTTATTGAAATATGGTATTAAATAAAACATTGCTAAGGGACTAGCAATGACTAAGTTGGGGGGTGTGATAAGTGGTAAAAATATACTAATAAAAGTATTAAATTATAAAATAAATTAATCTATTTTATTAAAAATTGATATTTTTTATTAATCTTATGTAGGAAAGAAGGCCACCAATGTGAAGATCTTATTTTTCTGGTTCAGATGAAAAAAATTTCAGGCAAAACGGACTTCAAACGAGCCCAGAATCGAATTTCAAAAAAAAAAAAAAAATGCCGATGCAACGCTGACGTCAGGATGACGTCAGCATTTTTCGCGGCGCACGATGGACCATCTGAAGGGTAATTTTGGGAATTTCACAGCATAGAAGAGCGCGCTGATTGGCTTGAAGAATGCGGCGGTCCATGCAACACCGGGCTCGCGCACGGTCCACGGAGGGCAATTTGGGAATTCTGGCTGATCCAACGGGCGGTTTTCACTGAAGCTTGATCGGACGGACGAGAAGAAGGCGCTGATGGACGGCATCCATAGCTCTCGATCGAGATCCAACGGTTGAGATTCATTCCGACGTTAAACTAAAGATCTGAAGGCTTATTTCAACGCGATCGGACGGCCCAGATTTGATCCAACGGTTGATCCAACGGCTGATATTAAATCCGACTTGATCTGGGTTATTTTAAGGGCTTTTTGAGTGGTTTTTGGACCGTTTTGATCAACATCTAATGGCCAGAATTATCCAGAATCTTAATTTGAGTTATTTTGGGAGTCTTAAACCTAGTTTTTGATGGATTTTGGGGAAAAATCAAACTCTTTATCTATAAAAAGCCTATTGTTGTCGTGAAAAAAAAAATTAGAGAGAGAGACAAAGAGAGAGACGGGGAGAAAGAGAGAGAGGGAGAAAGAGAGAGAGAAAGAGAGAGGAGAGAGATAAAAGAAAAGTGATTTGTGAGAAAATCAAAAAAAAATTTTTGATTTTTCTTCGACGATCAAGACATCGATCAAGGAGCCTCTTCTTCTTCGCCAAGTTCTCCACATCAAGAGCAGCAGACAATCAATTTCAGCAATCAAACAGTCTAATTTCTCTATGCTTTTTATTTTATTTGCTATTTTTGAATTTGTTATCATGAACTAAATTTTATTTTACTAAGGCTAAGGTGTAGCCACTCTTTTGATGCAATATTCAGTGTGATTTATTTTTAAATTTTATTCATGAGGAGTATATAAATCTGATCTTAATGCTTTTAGATTACTGGCCATCTTCTAATTGATCTGATGAACATAGATGTTACGGACCAAGTACATCTATGTTAATGCTTCTTGATTATATACCTTGTATTATGAATCAAATTAGAATTCATATGCATGCGGAAATTTTAGTGCGCTTTGGACGCAGCGTATTTTAATTAGAGGGTTTCACAAAACCTAATGCATTAATATTTATTTAAATTACACCTGGACCAAAGGATAATTAATAAATATTAATAGTTTTGCTATGCCTGGACCAAAGGATAGTGAATAAATTAGGAGACTCCACCGTCACATGAAATAAAATTAATCTAAAAACCTGAATATTGTATTGACTGAGTTGGTGAACCGATTGCCTTAGTAATCCATTGCTCTTGAATTTAAAACCCTAATAATTTACACTCTCTCTATTTAATTAAAAACTTTTAATTATTTTTTTTATTTTTTTTAATTTCTTATTCTCATAAATCGATCTTCTAAATAAAGCATAGGAAAGAGCTTTTCAGTACTTGTTTTTCCATCCTCTAGGGACGATACTCTACTCATTCACTTTATTACTTGATCGACTGGTGTACTTGCCATAGCTATAAATTAGCATGCATCAAAACTCTTTTTATCATCTTCACTCTACCATGGCCATGGGTTTAAGGACTCAATCTCAAGATTATCAAAGGGCTACTTCTCATCACCGAGTAGATAAATCCCATTAGGTATTCAATTCTCAATGAACATGCTATAGCCAATAACACCTTAGATTTAAATGGCTGGGAGATCAAGTTATGGTATAATCAAACCATAATACCCTAAAGGTGAACTACTGATGTACCTCAAGTCAAAGAACTAAATACACCACTGCAGCATCAAGTCAGTCATCAATGAGAAGGTAGATTTTGTTATGACTGCTCGAGGTGGTCATGCTTAGTGCCCTTGTTCTCTAATGAGTATCTGTACTGTCGCTTCGGTGTCTCCATACTATAGATTCAAGATACATCTATCCTAAAAAAGTGATTGTACACCATCCTTCTGGATTGATAACTATCCTTATGATGATCCTACTGTCGGAAGCAGTTTATGAGTTAATTATAAAAATTCATGTCTTAAATTTTTAACTTTTGAAAATATGAATTGTCATTACCATTAACTCAAAGGGATGTATTACAGACACTTTAAATACATACTATGATAGAAAATAATTCATTTATTTATTTATATTTAAAATTATAAAATTATCCTTAGAAGTGTATTATAAGTGTCAGCTAATCTAGCTTCTAGGGCATACAGCTAACAAACTTTCACTTGACCTAAAGCCAATTGGCTACAAATCTAAGTCTCATCTTCTTAAGATGGGCTTCGATCATCGGCTGGCTTAATGACTTTGTTAGTGGGTTAGCCACATCATCTGCAGTGTCGACTCTCTTGATCTCGATGTATCCCTTCTCAAGGTAATCACAGATGAGGTGGTATCACCGCTCGATGTGCTTGGATTTTTGGTGAGACCTTGGCTCCTTAGCTAGGGCTATGGTATCATTGTTATCATAGTAAAGAGGGACAGCATCTGATGGCATCACTCCGAGCTCTAAGATGAACTTTTTATACCAGAATACTTTCTTTGCAGCCTCTGATGCAGCGATGTACTCTGCTTCCATAGTAGAGTCTGCTATTACCGTCTGCTTCAAACTCTTCCAACTAACGGCTCCACCATTACAAATAAATAGATATCCAAATGTCGACTTTTGATCATCTATGTCAAACATGAAATCCGAGTCTGATAGCCTTGGACCTGGAGTTCTCCATTATCAAAGATTAGAAACATATCTTTAATTCTTCTCAAGTACTTAAGGATATATTTCATAGAAGTCCAGTGCTCTTTGTCTGGATTTGACTGATACCTGCTCGTGACACTCACAGCATGGGCAATATCAGGTTGTGTACATAGTATGGCATACATGAGGCTCCCTATTACTAAAGCATACGGGATCTTGCTTATGCATTCAATCTCCTCAGGTGTGCTAGGGCACATCTTTTTGGAGAGATGAATGCCATATCTAAAGGATACTAAACCCCTCTTTGAGTTTTTCATGCTAAACCTCTTCAGCACCTCCTCTATGTACAATTTTTGTGAGAAACCCAGCATCCTATTTGGTCTATCCTTATAAATCTAAATTTTTACAATAAAGGATGCCTCTCCTAGATCTTTCATAAAGAACTCTTAGACAACCATATTTTGACTATAGTCAACATGCAAATATCATTCCCAATTAGGAGGATGTCATCCACGTACAGTACGAGAAAGATAACGGCACTTCCACTGATCTTTTTGAAAACATAGGACTTTTCCTCATTCTTGATGAATCCAAATGATTTGATTACATCATTGAAATGAGTATTCCAGCTCCGAGATGCTTTCTTAAGTCAATATATGGACCTTTGCAGCTTGCATAATTTATGATCATTATCACTGGATGTGAAACCTAGCGACTGTTCCATATAGATATCTTCCTGAAGATATCGATTTAAGAACGCTGTTCTCACGTCCATCTGCCATATTTCATAATTAAAATAGATTGCAATAGCAAGCAATATGCGGATGGATTTGAACATGGCTACTGATAAAAAAGTATCCTGATAGTCAATTCCTTCGCACTGACTATACCCTTTCCCTATGAGCCTTGCTTTGAATGTCTCTACATTTTCATCGGCACCTATCTTTCTCTTAAAGATTCATTTATACCCAATAGATACTATACCTTCAAGTGGATCTACCAAGATTCAGACTTGGTTCGAACACATTGAGTCAATTTTTGATCTCATTTTCTTTAACCATTCCTCGAAGTCGATATCTGATATTGCCTCATCATAAGTTTTAGGATAATCACCAAGAATCCCATTTCCTATGAGGAATATTTTCTCTATGTCTTCTGATGTAGTAGCTAAGTACCTTTCAGAAGGATGAAAAAATCTACTTGATCTACAAGGTGGAGGTAGCATCTGGGTTGGCTAAATCTAACTAGGTTCCATAGATTTCTCAGCTCATTTCTTATTGAAGACTTTCTTATCAAGTCTAATCTGCCTTCTGATGCTACCATCTTGAATAAACTATTTTTCAAAAAAGATGGTGTGTCGACTCATAATCACATTATGATCTTTCGGAAGATAGAAATAATATCCTAATGACTCTTTAGAATATCCAATAAATCGAGCTCTAAAGGATTTAGACTCTAATTTGTCCGCCTATTATCTCTTTGACATGGACCGGACAATCCCAAATTCTGAGATAACTCAAACATGATTTTTTACCATGCCATATCTCATATGGTGTGGTAGGAATGGTCTTAGAGAAAATCCTATTCAGTAAATATATTATGGTCATCGAACTATGTCCCCAAAGAAACTCAGGAAGGTCTGTGAAACTCATCATAGATCGGACCATATCTAGTAGGGTCTGATTTTTTTGTTCTAAAATCCCGTTGAGTTGAGACATTCCAGGTGGAGTCCATTGAGAGACTATGCCATTGTCCTTAAGATAGTATAGGAATTCTTGACTAAGGTATTCACCTCCTCAATTTGATCGAAGAACCTTAATGAATTTCTCTATTT
>QRFJ01004897.1:55111-94145 GCA_006176705.1 Cocos nucifera
CTGAATGCGTTCTTGTACGAGTTAATGGCATATTCCTTCCACCGGTCTCACTTACCTGGCCATATCTGTTGACACAGTTCTGATCTGAGGTGGTCAATAATCCGAGCTAACCCATGCCACTAGGTTAGTCATAATTGTTATGACTAAGCCAAGTCTAGTTTAATGAGACCTGAATCAATTCTCCCTAAGAAAAGATTAAGTCTGAGGTCTTCCACCATTGTAGATGTGCGGGCCCTTCCCGGGGTTGATTGTTCTCGGCTGGATACAGTGGCTCAGTTGCACCGGAAAGATGCAACCATGTCTATTAGGCATTGGATGCTATGGGCTGGAGGATGAGTTGGGCTCAATATTTCGGGATACGGTGAGAGACTCAATTAGGAACCCAGTCTATGCAAATGGTGGGTCTGACTTAACTAAGGAGTGGATCAATATTCGGATACGGTGAGATTCATGAATTAGAGACCAAGTTTGGGTGCACCATGATTAGAGAATCATTGAACAAGAGTTGTTCACTCATTGGCTAACCCATCACCAATAACTGTTAGGTGAGGTGATGAGTCAGTTGGTGAGACCGCACCACCCACTAGAAATCATTAATCATGGAGATTTTCGCATCTCTACAGAGGGAGTGTAGGGATCCGAGAAAATAGTGGGAGCTAATTTGTTTAAAAATAAAATCCCTAAACAAATTGGTCAAGTCATAAATTACAGTATCTAACTAGAATCTTTGACTCTCTACAGGAAAAATGTCTGCGTCCAACCCATTGGCACGTATCCTGGACACACATAGACTGACTGGACCCAATTATAAAGATTGGCTCAGGAACTACAAAATTATTTTGGGTTCCGAGAAGTTAACCCATGTTTTGGACCAGGACCCTCCCACCTTACCAGCCCGTCCATCCACTGAACAGAGAGCGTCTCTGGAAAAATGGATAGACGAAGATAATAAGGCCAGATATTACATGTTGGGCTCGATGTCTGATGAGCTCCAGCGCCAACATGAAGATATCGGGACTGCTCGCCAAATGTTGGCTCACCTGCAGGAGATGTTTGGTGAACAGAGTCGCGCAGCCAAATATCAAGTCACGAAATGACTTTTTAAGGCTAAGATGCGTGATGGGCAGTCAGTCCAAGATCACTGTCTGACAATGATCAAGGACATGGAAGAGCTTGAGAAGCTCGGTGTGAAGTTAGGACTTGGATCTGCAGAACGATATTATTCTGCAATCCTTGACTGATGCATATGGGCAATTCATCATGAATTACCACATGCATAAACTTCAAAATTCCTTGGCCGAATTAATGAATATGCTGGTTACCGCTGAGCTTTCTATGAAAGGTTCTAAAGGCTCAGTTCTTGCTATGGAACGGACTTCTTCCAAAAGAAAGTCTTATGGAAAGAAAAAGAAGTCTGTGAAAAAGCAAAAGGTGGAAGGATCAAAGAAGAAGAAGGCAGAGCCGAAGAAGAAAGGCCGATGTCAAAGGAAAGTGTTTCCATTGCAACAGCGACGGCCATTGGAAGCGGAACTGCCCTACTTACCTGGCCACCCTGAAGAACAAGAAGGAAGGTCCTTCTGGAGGTATGCTCGTTATTGAGTCTAACCTTACGGTTTCTTCTGCATCCAGTTGGGTGCTTGACTCTGGTTCTAGTGCTCATCTGTGCACTTCCATGCAGGGTCTTGAGGATAGCAGGAGGCTGAGGGATGGAGACATGATCCTACGCATCGGTAATGGAGCAAGAGTTGCTGCAGTAGCCGTGGGAAACATACCCTCTTCGATTACCATCTGGTTTAGACTTAGTTTTGAAAGACTGTTATTATGTGCCTGCAGCTAGCAGGAATTTGATTTCTGTTTCATGCTTAGCACAAGAAGGCTTATGTGATTACCTTCTTTAAGGACCATTGTAACATTCTTTATGAAAGAAATAAAATTGCAAATGGTTTTCCTTATTAATGGTCTTTATCAGCTACATATTGATGTACCTATTCTAACTATCGAGCAAAACGTGAATGCCAAACGACCTAGGGATAGTCCAAACGATAGATATCTATGGCACCTGAGATTAGGTCATATAGCAGAAGATAGGATCAACAAATTGGAGAAAAATGGGCTATTGAGTCCATTGACTTTCGAGTCATATCCAACTTGTGAATCTTGTCTTCAAGGCAAAATGACTAAACTCCCTTTTGTTGGACATGGGGAGAGGGCCACAGATCTCCTTGCCCTAGTACATACTGATGTGTGCGGCCCATTTGATGTGCCGGCTAGAGGCAATTTTGTCTACTTCATTACCTTTACCGATGATCTGTCTAGGTATGGGTATGTGTATCTTATGAGACACAAGTCTGAAGCTTTTGAAAAGTTCAAAGAATTCAGACATGAAGTAGAAAAACAAACTGAAAAAATCCCATTAAGGTTCTTCGATCAGATCGAGGAGGTGAATACCTTAGCCGGAATTCCTAGACTATCTTAAGAAAAATGGCATAGTCTCTCAATGGACTCCACCAGGAACACCTCAACTCAACGGGGTTTCAGAATGGAGAAATCGGACTCTATTGGATATGGTTCGATCCATGATGAGCTTCACAGACCTCCCTGATTTTCTTTGGGGACACTTCATTGTTAACTTCAATTTATCTACTGAATAGGGTTCCCTCTAAAACCGTTCCTACCACACCGTATGAGATATGGCACGGTAAGAAACCAAGTCTGAGTCATCTCAGAATTTGGGGTTGTCCGGCTCATGTCAAAAGACAACAAGCGGACAAGTTAGAGTTTAGGTCCTTCAGAGCTCGATTCATAGGATATCCTAAAGAGTCATTAGGATACTATTTCTACATTCCAGAAGACCACAATGTGATTGTGAGTCGACATGCCATCTTTCTTGAAAAATAGTTTATTCAAGATAGCGGCATTGGAAAGCAGATTAAGCTTGATGAGAAAGTCTCACAAGTACAACGAGCTAAGGACCAATTGGAACCAAATCAGGTTGAGCCAATAAGAACACTACCTCCTCCACCTCGTAGATCGGAAAGAGTTTTCCCATCCCCCTGAAAGATACTTAGGTATTATTTCAGAGAAAGTAGAGAAAATGTTCCTCGTAGGTAATGGTGCTCATGGTGATGATCCCAAAACCTACAACGAGGCGATATCAGATATCGACTCCGAGAAATGGCTAGAGGCAATGCAGTCAGAAATTGACTCGATGCACTCAAACCAAGTCTGGACCTTGGTAGATCCACCAGAAGGTATAGTACCTATTGGGTGTAAATGGATCTTCAAGAGAAAGATTGGTGCAGATGGGAATGTGGAGACATTCAAGGCTAGACTAGTGGCAAAAGGTTATAGTCAACGCGAAGGCATTGACTATCAGGATACCTTTTCCCCAGTGGCTATGCTAAAATCCATCCGCACATTGCTTGCCGTTGCAGCCTATTTCGATTATGAAATATGGCAAATGGACGTGAAAACGGCATTCTTAAATGGATATCTTGAGGAAGATATCTATATGGAACAGCCGCTAGGTTTCACATCCAGTGATACTGATCACAAGGTTTGCAAGCTGCAAAGGTCCATATATGGACTTAAGCAAGCATCTCGGAGCTGGAACACTCATTTCAATGATGTGATCAAAAAGTTTGGTTTCATCAAAAATGAAGAGGAACCATGTGTCTTTCAAAAAGGTCAGTGGGAGCGCTGTTGTCTTCCTCGTATTGTACGTGGATGACATCCTCCTTATTGGGAATGATATTCCCATGTTGACAACAGTCAAAATATGGTTGTCCAAGGAATTCTCCATGAAAGACCTAGGTGAAGCATCCTTTATTCTAGGAATTAAGGTCTATAGGGATAGACCGAATAGGATGCTAGGACTTTCACAGAAGATGTACATAGAGGAAGTACTAAAGAGGTTTAGTATGGAAAACTCTAAGAGGGGATTAATACCCTTCAGACATGGTATTCATCTTTCCAAGAAGATGTGCCCTAGCACACCGAGGAAATAGAACGCATGAGCAAGATCCCTTATGCTTCTGCAATAGGGAGCCTCATGTATGCCATGCTATGTACACGACCTGATATAGCCCATGCTGTGAGTGTCACAAGCAGATATCAGTCAAATCCAGGTGAAGAACACTGGACTTCTGTGAAATGTATCCTTAAGTACTTGAGAAGAACTAAGGATATGATGTTGGTCTTTGGTAATGGAGAACTCCAAGTCCAGGGATACACAGACTCGGATTTCATGTCCGATATAGATGATCGAAAGTCGACATCTGGGAGTCTGTTTGTGTGCAATGGTGGTGCTGTCAGCTGGAAGAGTTCCAAGCAAACTGTGATAGCAGATTCCACCATGGAAGCAGAATATATCGCTGCATCAGAGGCTGCGAAGGAAGCATTCTGGTACAAGAAGTTTGCTGCAGAAATTGGAGTAATGCCATCAGATGCCATTCCTCTATACTGCGACAACAATGGCGCCATAGCCCTTGCTAAGGAGCCGAGGTCTCACCAAAAATCCAAGCACATTGAGCGGCGATACCACCTCATCCGCGATTACCTCGAGAAGGGTTACGTCGAGGTCAAGAGAGTCAACTCCACAGATAATGTGGCAGACCCACTTACAAAGCCGTTGGGCCAGCAGAAGATCGAAGCCCACCTTGAGAAGATGGGACTTAGACTTGTAGCCAATTGGCTTTAGGACAAGTGGGAGATTGTTAGATATATGTGCCCTAGAAGCCAGAATTGGCTGACACTTGTAATACACTTCTAGGGGCAAAATTATAATTTTGACTATAATCAATAAAATGGGTTATTTTCTATCACATATGTGTATTTAGTGTCTGTGATACATCCTTTGAGTTAATGGTAATGATAATTCATATTTTCAAGAGTTGAAAATTTAAGACATGAATAATCATTATTAACTCATAAAATGCTCCCGACCATAGGATCATCACGAGGATGGTGATTGATCCGGAAGGTTGGTGTACAATCGCTTCTCTTTAGTAGATGAGTCTTGAGTCTACGGTGTGGAGACACCGGAGCGAGAGTACAGGTACTCGTTAGAGAACGAGGGCACTGAGCGTGACCACCTCGAGTAGTCATTAGGAAGTCTACCTTCTCGTCAATGACTGACTCGATGCTGCAGTAGTGTGTCTGGTTCTTTGACCTGAGGTGCATCGGCAGTTCACCTTGAGGGTGTTATAGTTTGACTACACCATTACTCGGTCTCCTAGCCATATGGAACCTGAGGTGTATGTTGGCTATAGCATGTTCATTGTAGGAACTGGATTGCATCAAGATGGAATCTATCTACCTCGGTGGTAGAGGAGCAGCCCTATGATGATCATGAGAATCAAGTCCAGAAGCCCATGGCCATGGCAGAGTGAAATAATAGAAAGAGTTTCTATTTAGATTTTCACATCGGACTTGAATCGAATGATTACATCATATGACAGAGACTAGGGTTTGACGAGTTCACCTTAACCCTAATCTGATCGGGGCTCAAGATAGAAGAACTTAATCACACAGGTAGCTGCACCAAGAGGTTCGCATTCAGCTCTGATGGGTTGCCACCATATACTGCTAGGTGTCACTGGTGGATTTTGGGAGCAATTAGAATGATTTAGATGATCGATCATTCTAGCTGTTCGAATCAGAAGAGTTCTGATCCATCGAAAGGAGTTTCGATGATGTCGATGATAGAGATCATGACATATCCCATTACCATACAGAACTGAACCTAACTGGGTCACACAAACAAGGGTTTGAATCTGGTGATCATCAATTGAACTGATCTAGTTCAATTGATCTGAATGAGATTCAATTAGGTTCAAGGAAAATCGTGCTAGCACTCGATTGAACCTAACGTTCTTCTTTTACTATCACAAATAAGTTGTCCTGACTGAGCCAAAGGAGTTTGTGCTCAATCAGAGGCCTTCATATGGTCTGACTGGAGGTTGTCCAAATTAGAAAAGGTTGTCTTATTTTGTAAGACAATTACCTGCCATTTTTGGTCACCTGCCATTTCTTGTTCCTTTGACTTTGGTCAAAAGTCTGACCTTTGACTGGTCAAATGTTGACCATTGATACTTTGACTTCTTGTCCACATGTCATGCACCTATTGGAGAGCTGGTGGGGGCCTATGTCCCCCTGCCAGAACCTGGCAAGGAGGAGGGCGCATGCCCAAGCAGGAGGTGCCTAGGAGTCCCTGTTGGATAGGGACTCCATCTCCTTTTTGGATTCCGATTAGACTCCTCCTAAGAACCAACTTTGACTGGTCCTAGGCACCATCTAAGGATGAATCCAAGGGACTCTATTCCCACCAATCAGATTTAGATCTGATTTCACAAAGGGTTGTGATTGGTTGGAAAGAAGAAGAGTTGGATCATGCATAGTCTATAAATAAGACCCTGCACCCAACTCAAAAAGCAATGCAATTTTCTATGCCCTAAGGCTGCCTCTCTCCTCCTCCTCCATGCCAAGACCATATTCTCCCTCTCCTCTCCATGTCCAAAGAAGTTTGGGATCTTAGTTGGTGCAATCTAGGTGAGAGAAAGGCGACAGAAAGCTAGAAGACTGCGTTGCTGCAAAGGATAATTGCTGATCTTCGAAGCTATTTTGAAGATCCTCCAAATCAGATTCATATCTGATTTTTGGAGATGTGATAGAGAAGAAGAGGATCTCTAGATCCAACCTAAGTGGATATCGGTAGAGGCCAGGCACTTGCGTGGCTAGATCCAAAACCTTCCACTGCTTACAGGATCATCAACGAGTAATAGGATTACACTACATCAAGGTAAATTAAATCTAATTTAATTTATTTATATTTTATTTTAATTATTAAAATAATAAAAATTAGATCTAAAATATCCTAGATCTAATTAGGATCAAAGAAAAAGATTTTTAAAATATATCTCTTGATCCGATTAGATTTGAACGAACCTGATCCGAAAAATCAGGATTTCCCTTCATCTCATACATTATAGATCTAATTTTAGATCTAATCATATCTGATGTGACATTAAAAATTAATTTTTTAATTTTAGATCTAATCATATCTGATGTGACATTTAAATTTTTTTAATATCAAATCATAAATAAAAATTAAATTAGATCTAAAATAGATCTGATGAACTGCCAACCTGACTCTGATATCAGTTGAAGAAAAAATCTTATTTTCCTTACATAGGATCATTCAGATCTGGTTGGATCTAAAGAAATATTTCAAAATTTTTTTGCTATGATCCTAATCAGATCTGAGATATCTCAAATCTGATCCTAAAGTTCTAATATTACATAATAAAAATAAAATTAAATCTAATTTAATTTCTTATCTTTTATTTGGGTAATTAGATTATACTGTGATGATCCTGAATGAACCTGAGGTTCTAGAAGGAGCCACGCACGCATCTGACCTCTACCAATATCCACTAGGGTAAGATCTAGAGGTCTTCCTCTTTTGAATCCTTTTTTCAAAAATTTGATCTGGATTTGATCTTGAAGATTTTCAAAACTTCTTTTGAAGAAGCAGCAGTCATCTCTTTCAGTAGTGCTGCCTTCTTCCTGATCTGGGCACCTTTCTTCCTTGGATGGTACTTGAACCTATGCCCAACTCCTTAGACATGGAGAGGGGAGAGAGAGGATTAGAGGGAGGCATGGAAAGAGGAGGATAGCCTTACGTCTTCGCTCTAAAATCCTAGGTGCAGATAGGGTTTAAATAGATCCTACTGCTCCATGCAGTGCCACATCATCCCAACCAATCAGAGGCCTTCATTCAATCAGATGTAAATCTGATTGGTGCGATGATGTCATCTAATCCAATTAGATGAGAGTTCCTCAAAAATTTACATAGGTGGTGCCAACACTGGATAAACCCAAAAGTCTTTGGCACTTGGGTGTTTGAATCCATCATGAAACCCTGGAGTCCCATCTATATGGGACTCCATCTCTTATCCATATGGGGTGCACGCCTAGGGTGGCATGTGCCCTCTCTCTTGCCTCTTTTAGTAGGGGGACAAGAGCCCCAGGTGCTCTCCTATTGGTGCATAACACATGGCCCTTTGTCCAAGTGCCTATGGTCAACTGTTGACCTATGTCCAGAAACAGGAATTTGCAGGTGATTGGAATTGGCAGGTGTTATCTTAAATCCATCTAATGAATTAAGATAACCCTTTTTTGATCTGGATAAGCTTCAGTTAGACTAAGACAAGGTTCCTAAGTGGGTCCAAATAAATTTGGCTTAGCCGAGATGAACTAAAATGATTACAAATGAAGAATGTTAGGCTCAATCGTGTGCTAGCATGATTTTCTTGAACATAATTGGATCTAATTCAAATAAATTAAACTGGATTAGTCTAATTGATGACATCCAGACCCAAACCCTTGTTTGTGTGATCCAGTTAGATTCTATTCCATATGGTAATTAGACATGTCGCAATCTCTATCATCGACATCATCAAAACATCTTTCGATGTCTAGAACTTTTTTGATTTATACAGTTAGAATGATTGATCATCTAAATCATTCTAATTGCTCTCAAAATCCACTAGTAACACCTAGTAGTATATGATGGCAACCCATCAAAATCGAAAGCGAACCTCTCGATGCAGCTACCTATGTGATTGGGTTCTTCCATCTTGAGCCCTGATAGGATTAGGCTTAAGGTGAACTCGTCAAACCCAATATCTATCATATGAATTAATCATTCGATTTGAGTCCAATGTGAAACTCTAATAGAAACTCTTTCTATCATCTTCACTCTACCATGGTCATGGGCTTAAGGACTCAATCTCATGATTATCATAGGGCTACTTCTCATCTATCGAGGTAGAAAGATTTCCTATTGGTGCAATTTAATTCCTACAATGAACATGCTAAAGCCAACATACACCTCAAGATTCTAAAAGGTTAGGAGACTGAGTTATGGTGTAGTCAAACTATAACACCCTTAAGGTAAATTATCGATGTATCTTAGGTCAAAGAACCAGACACACCACTGCAGCATCAAGTCAGTCATCGACGAGAAGGTAGACTTTTTTTATGACTGCTCGAGGTAGTCATGCTCAGTGCCCTCATTCTCTAACGAGTATGTATACTCTCATTCCGATATCTCCACACCGTAGACTCAAGATACATCTATTCCAAAAAAGCAATCATACACCAACCTTTTGGATCGATCACCATCTTTATGATGGTCCTATGATCGAAAGCAGTTTATGAGTTAATTATAAAAATTCATGTCTTAAATTTTCAACTCTTGAAAATATGAATTGTCATTACCATTAACTCAAAGGATGTATCACATCCATTAATTTATTATCAAAATTATAAAATTATTCTTAGAAGTGTATTACAAGTGTCAGCCAATCTGGCTTCTAGGGCACACATCTAACACGATCTTCTCATATTTTCTAGACTTGGGAGTGCCACTTTTGAGCTCACATTCTCTATCATGGTGTTTCCAAGTCCTTGTGAACCCATCTCATCCTTGCAAACCCATCTATGCCACACTCATATGAAAACTATCTTTGGAGAGTTCCTTCATGCATGCATCAGACTGATTCTACTTTATATGGACTTTCATCAGTTCCACTTCACCTTCCGCCACTAGCTCTCTGATCCTGTGGTACCTCAAGCCTATATACTTTGTGCATGCATGATAGATTGGGTTTTGTGCAAGCAGCAGAGTACTCTAACTATCACTGTACAGTTTAACCTTGCTTTGCTCCACCCCCATCTCACCAATCAGTCTCCTAAGCCAAAGTGATTCCTTTATAGCCTCAATAATGCCAATGTACTCGACCACTATGGTAGACAAGATTGTGATTGGTTGAAGGATTGATCTCCAAGACACCAGCCCACCATACATGTAGAAGAGGTATCCAGTAGTAGACCTCCTTGTATCAAGATAACCTGCATAATTTGCATCTACAAACCCTTCTAGAGGACCTGAACCTCTATCTTCAAGTCCTCTCGACTATCAACCAAACACCAAACCATAATCCCTTGTTTCCTGTAGATACCTTAATATCTACTTCAATACTTTCCAGTGTTCCTTTTCAGGGTTAGCCATGTATCTACTAAACATGATCATTACATGTGCTATATCTGGTCTATAGCATACCATAGTGTATATCACACTATCTACAGCATTCGCATAAGAAACTCCATCCATGTACTCTTTCTCTTCTTCTGATAGGGGGCTTTGATACTTGGAGAGAGACATATGGCTCGGTAATGATGTCTCTACAGGTTTGGTCTTCTCCATCCCAAATCTTTTCAGAACTTTCTGGATATATCCTTCTTATGATAAATGGAGCACTTCTTTGGACCAATCTCTGCAAATCTCCATTCCAAAAATTTTCAGTGCTGGTCCTAGGTCTTTCATATCAAATTCAACTAATAATGCCCTTTCCAGCCCTTCACAACCTTCATACTCCTGCTGGCTATGAGCATATCATCAACATACAATAGCAGGTATAGGGCATCCTTTTCATCAACATCCTTGACGTAGACACAACTATCATGTTCACATCTGACAAATCTCAGGCTCTAAACAAAGCTAGCTATCAAATCTATGATATCATTGATGAGGGGATTGTTTCAGGCCATATAGTGATCTCTTTAATAAATACATCTTTTCCTCCTATCCAATCTTCATGAAACTATCTAGCTACTTCATACAGATTCTTTCCTCCAATGTGCCATGAAAGAAGGCCGTCTTCACATCCATTGTTCTAGCTCTATGTTGTACTGTGCCACCAGTGATAGCAAAACCCGAATAGATGTATGATGCACCATAGGAGAGAAAATTTTTGTGTAATCTATCCCTTTCCTTTATGAGTATCTCTTTGTTGTTAGCCATGTCTTGAATCTGACTCTATCTTGTTCAGAAGGTGCTTCCTTCTTTGTAAACACCTACTTTGAGCTAATAGATCAAACATCTTCTAGAAGATCCACCAACTACCATGTCTGATTTTTATTCAGTGATTCCATCTCCTCCATTATGGTCTGCATCCATGAATCATGATCCTCACTCTTCATGGCCTTTGCATAATTCTCTAGATCTCCATTAGCATTGATGAGTGCATGAAAGATAACCTCATCAATGCCATATCTGACCAGCCTTCTAACAGTATGCTGGGGCTTATTCAGAGCCATTCCTACTAGCACATCTCTGCCTGAAATCTGTGACTGATCTTGCACATCCATCTAAACTGCTAGCCTTCCATGCTGATTTTTAATCTGAGACAAAACCTTTCTGCCTAGCTCTATCTCAATAGAAATATTTCTATAAGTGGATGTAACCTGCATGCCATCATTCATTGACTGGCCACCATTGTTCACCTTTGTTTTTCCAATTACTCCTATACTCCCAGGCCTCTCTAAGATGCCTTTTTCATCAGAAATGACATCCTTGTTGATCACTACCTTTTATGCTTCGGGATTCCACAATAGGTACCCCTTGACTCCTTATGGATACCCTATAATGTCATCTTTTAAGATTTAGGATCCAACTTACTTCTCTCGATTGCCTCCACATGTGCATAAGCTATACAACCGAAGACCTTCAGGTGCCCAAGCTCCACCTTCTTTCCACTCCAGACCTCTTTTGGAATGCTTCCATTCAGCTTGCGGTGAGCGGACCTATTGACAAGGAAATAAAAAAAATTAAAGCATCACCCCAAAAGGATTTTGAAAGTGATGTTTGTAGCCTTAAACTCCATGCCTTCTTGGTCAGAGTCTGTTTTATCCTTTCTATGACACCATTCTGCTTGGGAGTCAACTTTACTATATAATGGCATTTGATACCATTTTTCTCACAATTCCTCTTGAACTTCAGGCTTGTATATTCCCCTCCATTATCGAACCTCAGACACTTTACTTATCTTCCTAACTCCTCAACTTTAGTTTGTCAAGCTCTGAACTGGGCAAATACCTCTGACTTTTCTTGATCGAATAAATCCACATGTTTCTTAAGAAGTCATCAATAAAAGTAACAAAATATTTTGCCCCACCTCTAGCTGATATAGGAGCTGGTCCCCACACATCTGAGTGCACTAAATCCAGCACTCCTTCGCTCCACTTAGTACTTTTGGCAAACTTCATCCTATGTTGTTTACCAAAGATGCATGGCTCACATAAATCTTTACCCTCCTTCTTTAGGACTGGGATCATCCCTCTTCTACTGAGTTCAATGAGCCGTCGGTTACTCATATGACCCATCCGATAGTGCCACAACCGACATAAGAGCTGCTCCTCTTGTGCCACTACTAGCACTACTGTACTATCATTTACCATTGAGTCTTCTATTTTATAAGGATTGTTCCTCAGTCTTCTACCTCTCATCACCACCAAAGCTTTCTTAAAAATTTTTAGACATCCACTCCCAGCCTGGTTACTAAAAGCATAACCCTACTCCTCCAAGTAGCCCAAAGAAATTAAATTCTTTTTCAATTCTAGTACATGCCTAATATTTGATAATGTACAAATGATTCCATCGTACATCCTCATCCTAATTGAGCCAACTCCAGTACTCTATAGGGATGATCATCTACAAGGCTAACACTTGCTCCATCGATCTTCTAGTAGATAGAAAACCACTTCCGATGAGAAGTATAGTGGTGAGAGTAAGCTGAATCCAATATCCACCTAGTATCGCACTCTATGGATCCATCTGATACAACTAGCAAGTCTTTTCCACTGCTCATCAAAGTTGTATCATCAGTCTTGCTGGCCTTCTTTTTTTCACCTTAAAAGAGGATAATCTCTCCTTAGGTGTTCTGACTGATGATATTTATAATATTTCAATATCTTTGTTTGATCCCAAGACTTTGTCCTGCCTTTGGATTTCTTTCTTGTCTTCTTCTTTGATCTTTTCTATCTTTCATTCATAGCTAAGATCTCAGACTTAGGATCTCTCTTGTAGATCTTTTTCCTCTACTCATTCGATCTGAGCATACCAACAACTTCTTCATAATTTAGGATCTTCTTCGCATAAACTAAAGTTGTTATGAGACCATCATACGAGCATGGGAGAGAACAAAGCAGCAGCAATTCTCAATCTTCCTCATCGATCTTCACATCCAAACTCATCAGCTCAGAACACACCTAATTGAACCTTTGGATATGAGCAATAAGATCTTCACCTTCGAGCATCCTCAGACTACACTGAAGGAAAATCCAGATTTCTCGGGTCAGGTTCGTTCAGATCTGATTGGATCGAGAGGCATATTTCAAAAATTTTCTCTTAGATCCTAATCAGATCTGATACTTTTCAGATTTGATTTATAATCTGATAATTAAGAAAATAAAACTAAATTAATTTTGAATTAATTTTACTTTGATTCTAGGTAATCTGATTATCCATTGATGATCCTGCCGAAGCCCTGAGATTCTAGACCTAGCCACGCAAGCGTCTGGCCTCTACCAGTATCCATTTGGGCTGGATCTGGAGATCTTCTCCTTCTTTTTTTTTTCTCTAAAAATTAGATCTAGATCTAATTTAGAGGATCTTCAAAACTTCTTCTGAAGGTCATCCATCATCTCTGCAGTAGTGCTGCCTTCTTCCTTTTTCGTCAGCCTTTTCTTGCCTGACTCGCACTAATCTGAAGACCCAACTTCCTTGGGCATGGAGAGGAGAGAGAGGGCCAGATGGTGGCATGGAGAAGGGAGAGGGATAGCCTTGGGGCATGGGCTAAGTGAAACTCTCTTAAAAAGTGGGTGCAGATAGGGTCTATTTATAGACTTTGCTACGCCATGCAGTGCTGCATCACCCCGACGAATCATGTTGCTTCATTCAATCAGATCCAAATCTGATTAGTGGGATGACATCACCTGATCCAATCAGATGAGAGACCCACTGATTCATCCTAAGGTGGCACCTAAGACTGGTCAAAGTCTATAGGTGAGGATCACCTAGTTTGAATCCAAGAAGCAACCTGGAGTCCCATCTATATGGGACTCCAGCATCCCTATCCATAGGCACACGCCATCCTAGGCGTGCACCCCCTTTCTTTCTAGATTCTAGAGAGGGGACAAGCTCCTATCTATTTCTCAATAAGTGCATGACACATGCGCAGATATCCAAGGATCAAAGGTTAACGTTTGACCAAGTCAAAGTACAAGAATTAGCAGGTGACGGAAAATGGTAGGTGTTGTCTTAAATTTATCTCATAAATTAAGACAACCTTTTTTTGACTTGGACAAGCTCCAGTCAGACTAGGTAAATGTACCTTAGTAAGCACAAACTCATTTGGCTTAGTCGAGATAACTTTTAATGATAAGAAAAAAAGGAGAACGTTAGGCTCAATCGTGTGCTAGCATGATTTCCTTGAACCTAATTGAATCTTATTCAAATCAACTGAACTGGGTTAGTCCAATTGATGATATCTAGATCCAAATCCTTATTTGTGTGATTCAGTTAGGTTCAGTTCTATATGGTAATGGGACATGTCATGATCTCCATCATCGACATCATCAAAACTTCTTTCGATGAATCAGAACTCTTCTGATTCAGACAACTTAGAATGATCGATCATCTAAATCATTCTAGTTGCTCCCAAAATCCACCAGTGACACCTAGCAGTATATGGTGGCAACCCATCAAAACTAAAAATGAACCTCTCGGTGCAGCTACTTGTGTGATTAAGTTCTTCTATCTTGAGCTCCGATCAGATTAGGGTTAAGGTGAACTCATCAAACCCTAATTTCTATCATATGATTTAATCATTCGATTCAAGTCCAATGTGAAAACCTTAATAGAAACTCTTTCTATTATTTCACATTCTGCCATGGCCATGGGCTTATGGACTTGATTCTCATGATTATCATAGGGCCGCTCCTTATCCACCGAGGTAGATAGATTCCATCTTGGTGCAATCCAATTCCTACAATGAACATGCTATAGCCAACATACACCTCAGGGTTCTGAATGGCTAGGAGACCAAGTCATGGTGTAGTCAAACTATAACACCCTCAAGGTGAACTATTGATGCACCTCAGGTCAAAGAATCAGACACACCACTACAGCATCGAGTCAGTCATCGACGAGAAGGTAGACTTCCTTATGACTACTCGAGGTGATCACGCTCAGTGCCTTCGTTCTCTAACAAGTACCTGTACTCTTGCTTCAGTGTCTCTAACCGTAGACTCAAGACTCATCTACTATAAAAAAAGTGATTGTATACTAACCTTTTGGATCAATCACCATCCTCATGATGATCCTACGGTCAGGAGCATTTTATGAGTTAATAATGAAAATTCTTGTCTTAAATTTTCAACTCTTGAAAATAAGAATTATCATTACCATTAACTCAAGGGATGTATCACAGACACTAAATACACATATGTGATAGAAAATAATCCATTTTATTATTTATAGTCAAAATTATAATTTTGCCCTTAGAAGTGTATTACAAGTGTCAGCCAATTCTGGCTTCTAGGGCACACATATCTAACAAACTCCCACTTGACATAAAGCCAATTGGCTATAAATCTAAGTCCCATCTTCACAAGGTGGACTTCGATCTTCTATTGGCCCAATGGCTTTGTAAACGAGTTTGCCACATTGTCTGCAGAGTCGACTTTCTTGACCTCGACGTAATCCTTCTCGAGGTAATCACGGATGAGGTGGTATCGCCGCTCGATGTGCTTAGATTTTTGGTGAGACCTTGGCTCCTTAGCAAGGGCTATGGCACCACTGTTGTCACAGTATAGAGGAATGGCATCTGATGGCATCACTTCGATCTCTATGGCAAACTTCTTATACCAGAATGCCTTCTTTGCAGCTTCTGATGCAGCGATGTATTCTGCTTCCATGGTGGAATCTGCTATCACTGTCTGATTGAAACTTTTCCAACTGATAGCTCCACTGTTGCACAAAAATAGGCTTCCAAATGTTAACTTTCGATCATCTACATCAGACATAAAGTCCGAGTCTGTATAGCCCTGGACATGGAGTTCTCCATTGTCAAAAACCAACAACATATTCTTAGTTCTTCTTAAGTACTTAAGGATACATTTCACATAAGTCCAGTGTTCTTCATCTAGATTCAACTGATATCTACTCGTGACACTCACAGCATGGGCTATATCAGATCGTGTACATAACATGGCATACATGACGCTCCATATTGTTGAAGCATAAGGGATCTTGCTCATGCATTCTATTTCCTCAGGTGTGCTAGGGCATATCTTCTTGGAAAGATGAATGCCATGCCTGAAGGATACTAAACCCCTCTTAGAGTTTTCCATACTAAACCTCTTTAGTACTTCCTCTATGTACATCTTCTGTGAAAGTCCTAGCATCCTATTCGGTCTATCTCTATAGACCTTAATTCCTAGAATAAAGGATGCTTCTCCTAGGTCTTTCATGGAGAATTCTTTAGGATAACCACATTTTAACTATGGTCAACATGGGAATATCATTTCCCAATAAGGAGGATGTCATCCACGTACAATACGAGGAAGACAACAGTGCTCCCACTGACCTTTTTGAAGACACATGGCTTCTCCTCATTTTTGATGAAACCAAATATTTTGATCACATCATTAAAATGAGTATTCCAGCTCCGAGATGCTTGCTTAAGTCCATATATGGACCTTTGCAGCTTGCATAACCTTGTGATCAGTCATCACTGGATGTGAAACCTAGCGGCTGTTCCATATAGATATCTTCCTCAAGATATCCATTTAAGAATGCCATTTTCACATCCATTTGCCATATTTCATAATCGAAATAGGCTGCAATAGCAAACAATGTGCGGATGGATTTTAGCATAGCTACTGGTGAAAAGGTATCCTGATAGTCAATGCCTTCATGTTGACTATAACCTTTTGCCACTAATCTAGCCTTGAATGTCTCCACATTTCCATCTGCACCAATCTTTCTCTTGTAAGATCCATTTACACCCAATAGGTACTATACCTTCTGGTGGATCTACCAAGGTCCAGACTTGGTTTGAGTGCATCGAGTCAATTTCTGACTTCATTGCCTCTAACCATTTCTCGGAGTCGATATCTGATATCGCCTCGTTATAGGTTTTGGGATCATCACCATGAACCCCATTACCTACGAGGAACATTTTCTCTACATCCTCTGAAATAGTACCTAAGTACCTCTTTCAGGGGAACGGAAAATCCTTTCCGATCTACGAGGTGGAGGAGGTAGTGTATGGATTGGCTCAACCTGATTTGGTTCCATTTGGTCCTTAGCTCGTTGCTCTTGTGAGACTTTCTCATCGAGCTTGATCTGCTTTCCAATGCCGCTATCTTGAATAAACTATTTTTCAAGAAAGATGGCATGTCGACTCACAATCACATTGTGATCTTCTGAAATGTAGAAATAATATCCTAATGACTCTTTAGGATATCCTATGAATCGAGCTCTAAAGGACCTAAAGTCTAACTTGTCCGCTTGTTGTCTTTTGACATGAGCCGGACAACCCCAAATTCTG
This sequence comes from Cocos nucifera, assembly GCA_006176705.1. NCBI lineage: Eukaryota > Viridiplantae > Streptophyta > Magnoliopsida > Arecales > Arecaceae > Cocos > Cocos nucifera. The sequence goes on from QRFJ01004897.1 coordinate 72,571, forward strand.
AGATGACTCAGACTTGGTTTCTTACCATGCCATATCTCATACAGTGTGGTAGGAACGGTTTTAGAAGGAATCCTATTCAGTAAGTATATTGTAGTTAACAAACCGTATCCCCCAAAAAAAATAGGAAGGTCTATGAAGCTCATCATGGATCGAACCATATCTAATAGGGTCCGATTCCTCCATTCTGAAATTTTGTTGAGTTGAGGTGTTCCTGGTGGAGTCCATTGAGAGACTATGCCATTTTTCTTGAGATAGTCTAGGAATTTCCGACTAAGGTATTCACCTCCTCGATCTGATCGAAGAACCTTAATGGGTTTTCCAGTTTGCTTTTCTACTTCATGTCTGAATTCTTTGAACTTTTCAAAAGCTTCAGACTTGTGTCTCATAAGATACACATACCCATACCTAGATGAATCATCGATAAAGGTTATGAAGTAGACAAAGTTGCCTCTAGTCCGGCACATCAAATGGGCCGCACACATCTAGTATGTACTAGGGCAAGAAGATCTGTGGCCCTTTCCCCATGTCCTATAAAAGGGAGTTTAGTCATTTTGCCATTGAAGACAGGATTCACAAGATTGGATATGACTCAGAAGTCAATGGACTCAATAGCCCAATTTTCTCCAATTTGTTAACCCTATCTTCTGCTATATGACCTAATCTTAGGTGCCATAGATACCTATCATTTGGACTATCCCTAGGTCGTTTTGATTTTATGTCATTCACATTTTGCTCGAAATTAAAAATAGATACATCAATATGTAACTGATAAAGACCATTAATAAGGAAACCATTTGCAATTTTATTTCTTTCATAAAGAATGTTACAATGGTCCTTAAGAAAACTAATCACATAGCCTTCTAATGTGCTAAGGCAAGAAACAGAAATCAAATTCCTGCTTGCTGCAGGCACATAATAACAGTCTTTTAATAACTAAGTCTAAACCAGATGGTAATCGAAGAGGGTATGTTTCCACAACTACTGCAGCAACTCTTGCTCCATTTCCGACGTGCGTAGGATCATGTCTCCATCCCTCAGCCTCCTGCTATCCTCAAGACCCTGCATAGAAGTGCACAAGTGAGCACTAGAACCAGAGTCAAGCACCCAACTGGATGCAGAAGAAATCGTAAGGTTAGACTCAATAACGAGCATACCTCCAGAAGGACCTTCCTTCTTGTTCTTCAGGGTGGCCAGGTAAGTAGGGCAGTTCCGCTTCCAGTGGCCGTCATTGTTGCAATGGAAATACTTTTCCTTTGTCAGCGACCTTCTTCTTCAGCTCTGCCTTTTTCTTCTTTCCTCCTTCCACCTTCTACTTTTTTCATAGACTTCTTCTTTCTTTCCAAAAGACTTTCTCTTTGGAAGAAGTCCATTCCATAGCAAGAACTGAGCCTTTAGAACCTTTCATAGAAAGCTCAGCGGTAACCAGCATGTTCATTAAGTTCGGCCAAGGAATTTTGAAGTTTATGCATATGGTAATTCATGATGAACTTGCCCATATGCATCAGTCAAGGATTGCAGAATTATATCATTCTGCAGATCCAAGTCTAACTTCACACCGAGCTTCTCAAGCTCTTCCATGTCCTTGATCATCATCAGACAATGATCTTGGACTGACTGCCCATCATGCATCTTAGCCTTAAAAAGTCATTTAGTGACTTGATACTTGGCTGCGCGACTCTGTTCACCAAACATCTCCTATAGGTGAGCCAACATTTGGCGAGCAGTCCTGATATCTTCATGTTGGCACTGGAAGCTCATCAGACATCGAGCCCAACATATGTAATATCTGGCCTTATTATCTTCGTCAATCCATTTTTCCAGAGACGCTCTCTGTTCAGCGGATGGACGAGCTGGTAAGGTGGGAGGGTCCTGGTCCAATACATGAGTTAACTTCTCAGAATCCCAAAATGAATTTTGAAGTTCCTGAGCCAATCCTTTATAATTTGGGTTTGGTCAGTCTATGTGTGTCCAGGATTCGTGCTAGTGGGTTGGATGCAGACATTTTCCTATAGAGAGTCAAAGATTCTAGTTAGATACTTATAATTAAGACTTGACCAATTTATTTATTTAAAAATTTTATTTTTAAAATAAATTAGCTCCCACTATTTTCTTGGATCCCTACACTCCCTCTGTAGAGATGCAAAAATCTCCATGATTAATGATTTCTAGTGGGTGGTGCGGTCTCACCAACTGACTCATCACCTCACCTAACAGTTATTGGTGATGGGTTAGCCAATGAGTGAACAACTCTTGTTCAATGATTCTCTAATCATGGTGCACCCAAACTTGGTCTCTAATTCATGAATCTCACCGTATCCGGAATATTGATCCACTCCTTAGTTAAGTCAGACCCACCATTTGCACAGACTGGATTCCTAATTGGGTCTCTCACCGTATCCAGAATATTGAGCCCAACTCATCCTCCAGCCCATAGCATCCAATGCCTAATAGACATGGTTGCATCTTCCTGGTGCAACTGAGCCACTGTATCCAGCCGAGAATAATCAACCTCGGGAAGGGCCCGCACATCTACAATGGTGGAAGACATCAGACTTAATCTTTTCTTAGGGAGAATTGATTCAGGTCTCATTAAACTAGACTTGTCATAGTCATAACAATTATGACTAACCTAGTGGCATGGGTTAGCTCGGATTATTGACCACCTCAGATCAGAACTGAGTCAACAGATATGGCCAGGTAAGTGAGACCGGTGGAAGGAATATGCCATTAACTCAACAAGAATGCATTCAGGTCGAGTAGCTCCCAATTAAAAATCAGTCGGTCGTATGTGCCAAACTTACCTTAGACACCAAATTATTGAGTCAGAACCAATTGGGTTAGCCTACAATCCAGACTCTAACCTCTGAGCCTAATTAGGTCTTAGCTTGATCGATCACTCACATGACTCGATCTTGACCCAGACTTAATCCTATTAGGCTGGTCAATTTAAGCATTGTTGATCCCATCTAACCAACTCTTGATTCGGTTTGATCAATCCGCTTAGACCTAATTGAGCTACCCAAGCCCGAACCCAGTATTATGAATATGTCTTAGATCTGAAATTCTCAATTTTAGACCTAATTATATTCCATAAACTTAATTCTTAATTAAGTTAGGGTTCATAAACAAAATATGCACAATAAATCCTAGGGTTTCAGGATCTAGGATTTTGCAGAAAGTAAGTTTTTAATTTCTGATTAAGGACGAACACGCAGCACCCCTACACATCATAAGAACACCCCATCGAATGGAAGGAGAGGGCCTTTAAACCCTTCTTCATTCTTATGACCGGACGGCCAAGAGGAATGCCTTAATCAGGAAAATACAACTAATCTACAAAACAGTAAATTAGATCTATATCATATATCTCATATAAAAATTTAGATCTAATAAAAAATATTTTGCATACATCTCATGTATCAATGCATGCATGTTTTTTAGATCTAAATTATCTCATAATAATCTAAAAAATTAGATTTAAATTTGATCTTAATCAAATAAAAATTCTAATCTAGACCTATTATGTAGAACTATTCTACAACTAGTCTAAACATGCAACTATCATATCTCATATGATACAAATTAATTTTAAATTTTCTATTTTCTAATTGTAGATCTAATCACATCTCATGTGATATCTAAAATCAATAATTAATTAGATTAAATCAGATCTAGATAAATTTAATAAGAGCCTAGCTTTGATACTAGTTGAAGAAAAATCTAAATTTCCCGGATCAGGTTCGTTCAGATCTGATTGTATCGAGAGGCATATTTCAAAAAATTCCTCTTAGATCCTAATCAGATCTTGACACTTTTTTCAGATCTGATTTTATTATTTGATAATTGAAAAAAATAAAAATTAAATTAATTTTGAACTAATTTTACCTTGACTCTGGGTAATCTGATTACTCGTTGATGTCTTGTCGAAGCCCTGAGATTCTAGATCTAGCCACGCAAGCGCCTGGCCTCTACCGGTATCCACTCATGCTGGATCTGGAGATCTTCTCCTTATTTTTCTTTCACTCCAAAAATTAGATCTGGATCTGATTTGGAGGATCTTCAAAACTTCTTTTGAAGATCACCCAGTTGTCCTCTTGCAGCAGTGCAGCCTTCTTTCTTTTTCGTCAGCCTTTTCTTGATCTGAATCGCACCAATCTGAAGACCCAAAACTTCATTGGGCATGGAGAGGAGAGAGAGGGCTAGATGGTGGAATGAAGGAAGAGAGAGGGATAGCCTTGGGGCATGGGCTAAGAGGAACTCTCTTAAAAAGTTGGGCGCAGATAGGTCTTATTTATAGACTCTTGCTGCGATCCAACTCCTCTTCCTCATCCCAATCACAACCACTTGCTATGTTCAAATCAGATCTAAATCTGATTGGTGGGAATGACATCACCTGATCCAATCAGATGAGAGATCCATAGATTCATCCTAAGGTGGTGCCTAAGACTGGTCAAAGTCTATAGGTGAGGGTCACCTAGTTTGAATCCAAGAAGCAACCTAGGAGTCCCATCCGTATGGGACTCCAGCATCCCTATCCATTGGGCGCACGCCATCCTAGGCATGCACCCCCTTTCTTGCCAGGTTCTAGAGAGGGGACAAGGCCTCCCATCCAGCTCTCCAATAAGGTGCATGACACATGGGCAGATGTCCAAAGGGTCAAAGGTCAACGTTTGACCAAGTCAAAGGTACAAGAATTAGCAGGTGACGAAAAATGGCAGGTGTTGTCTTAAAATTTATCTCATAAATTAAGACAACCTTTTCTGACTTGGACAAGCCTCCAGTCAGACCAGGTAAATGTAAGGCCTCTGATTGAGCACAAACTCCTTTGGCTCAGTCGAGACAACTTTTAATGATAGTAAAAGAAGAACGTTAGGCTTCAATCGAGTGCTAGCACGATTTTCCTTGAACCTAATTGAATCTCATTCAGATCAATTGAACTAGATTAGTTCAATTGATGATCATCCAGATTCAAACCCTTGTTTGTGTGACCCAGTTAGGTTCAGTTCTGTATGGTAATGGGATATGTCATGATCTCTATCATCGACATCATCGAAACTCCTTTCGATGGATCAGAACTCTTCTGATTCGACAGCTAGAATGATCGATCATCTAAATCATTCTAATTGCTCCCAAAATCCACCAGTGACACCTAGCAGTATATGGTGGCAACCCATCAGAGCTGAAAATGCGAACCTCTTGGTGCAGCTACCTTGTGTGATTAAGTTCTTCTATCTTGAGCCCCGATCAGATTAGGGTTAAGGTGAACTCGTCAAACCCTAGTTTCTCTGTCATATGATGTAATCATTCGATTCAAGTCCGAATGTGAAAACCTTAAATAGAAACTCTTTCTATTATTTCACTCTCTGCCATGGCCATGGGCTTATGGACTTGATTCTCATGATTATCATAGGGCTGCTCCTCATCCACCGAGGTAGATAGATTCCATCTTGATGCAATCCAATTCCTACAATGAACATGCTATAGCCAACATACACCTCAGGGTTCCGATATGGCTAGGAGATCGAGTCAATGGTGTAGTCAAACTATAACACCCTCAAGGTGAACTACCGATGCACCTCTCAGGTCAAAGAACCAGACACACCACTGCAGCATCGAGTCAGTCATCGACGAGAAGGTAGACTTCCTTAATGACTACTCGAGGTGGTCACGCTCAGTGCCCTCGTTCTCTAACGAGTACCTGTACTCTCGCTCCGATGTCTCCACACCATAGACTCAAGACTCATCTACTATAAAGAAGCAATTGTACATTAATCTTTTGGATCAATCACCATCCTCATGATGATCCTACGGTCAGGAGCATTTTTTGAGTTAATAATGAAAATTCTTGTCTTAAATTTTTAACTCTTGAAAATAAGAATTATCATTGCCATTAACTCAAGGGATATGTCACAGACACTAAATACACATATGTGATAGAAAATAATCCATTTTATTATTTATAGTTAAAATTATAATTTTGTCCTTAGAAGTGTATTACAAGTGTCAGCCAATTTTGGCTTCTAAGGCACATATATCTAACATATACAACTATTTCTTCAACCATAGCTTTTTTGTCATGTTCTTCCCCATGTATGTGTTTTCTAGTCTCATCTAGAGCCCCTTTGTCGTGGTCTCTATGCAAACCTTGGGTAGCACCTGATTGGCCAAGCATATTCTGATTGTACTAAAAGTAATTTTCTCCAACCCTTTTCAATCCTTAGCACTGATCTTTTGTGGTCTTTCTCTTATCAAGACCTTGTAGATCCTTTGCTCAACCAACAAGTCCTTTATCCTTTGCTGCCATAAGATAAAGTTTTTCTTGCCATCGAACTTCTCAAAATCCATCTTATGTCCACTTGATCCCATGACTTTAAGCAAGTCAAGAACAAAATTCTAACACCCTTTCATGATCACACACCAACAAAATAATCCTTCAAAGTGTTGGGAATATGTTCCAAAGTCAATCGTCAACCTATTGATGGTTGTGCTACTTATTGTACTTGTACATGAATTATTAAATAATAAAAATTATTTTGACATTTTTCATCATAAATTTTGTTGTGTTCTAATGAACTCTAGTGTTGTGATGAAGTTCTTAGGACTATTTAGATGTGACAAAGAAGGATTTGTCATTTAGTTCTTAAATTATTCATGAGCAAAAGATATGTTGTTATTTAGGACGATAATATTTATTGAGTATAGATCATTGTGTGCCATATAGGTTGGTTATCCTCATAACCAAGGAGTGTTGAGACACTAGCATGGCATGCAAGTGAGATGTATGGGTACATCTGCACTGAATATGACCAACTCTGGAGCTTTTCTTTTATCAAGATTAGCCCCAAAGAATATGGGTATAAGTGTCTCTTAGACCTGAGACCACCATAGTGACTTGCAAGCAACTCACTGTACTTAGGTACCGGACTACCTGAATTTCTAATTCAGTGATGGAAGGCTATTGGGTGCAGTCAAGTACTTGGCTTGTTAGTGCATGAGCCAAGATGGAATTGATCCCTCCAAGTGTTTGAGCAAGTGCATCGCTGTATTTCAATTTAGCAAATCCTTGATCGGGGTAGTCCATATGATGGATGCTATTTTGAAATATAATATGGATGAATTATAGGATTGATAGTAAATCCTAGATCATCCTTTTGAGCATCATAATCAAGGGGATGAATTATACGATAATCATATTCTATAGGTTCATCATTGTTGCATTGCAACTTTTTGACCTATTCGGATGTTGGGTACCATTGCTAGATGGTCATATCGATTGGTATAGAAAATTGGTTCCTATGCTACTGGCTTAAGATTCGAATCTATGGGTTCGTACACATAGGAAGTTTCTATCTGATCTGATGGTTGATCATGAGTCCTGATGACCTAGGATACTATGGTCAAGAGTACCACTAGACTAGGACTCTATGACCAAGAGTCCCACTAGATCGGAACTCTAAGTCCTACTCAACTAGAACTCTCTGATCAGAAGTTTCACTGATTTGAAACTCTTAGATCGTGAGTTTCATTCATTTGGAATACTGGGATCAAGAGTCCCACTGGATTAGGACTCTTCAAGAGTTTTATATTGATGGGACTCTATTATCCGGTAACCCATCCAATTTGAAATAAGATATTTTTGGAGGATTAATTAGCATTTTAATTATTGATTAGCTTAATTTGATTGAGAGATGAGAATTTCATCAAGTCTGATTGAATTTGATACAATTGGGTTTGACTCGATCAGGTCATGAGATGACCTAATTGCTATGGGAGTTTTGACCTTGATTTGATCAGGATCTGGATCTAATTAAATTCTAATTTGATTAAAATTTTATTGAATTAGGCTAAGCCTAATCTGGTTGGATTTAACCTAGTCTAATTGGATCTAGATTAATTAATTTGGTTGAAACCAATTAGGACCATGTCAAATAAAATTTTTATTCAAACTCTCCTATATGCCCACCATTTTTGACTTTTCCACTCTTGTTCCATGCCTAAAATTTTTGTACATAACTTTTCTCTCACCCAGAAGGTTTCTACACCCCCTCTCTTATCTGCTTTTGACCTGGTCTAAGGGTAGGATTGGTTCAGAGTAAGTTGAGTTTTGAATTCAACTCAGTTTGTTGGAGGTTGGAACCAATCCAACCTTATCTGCTTTCCACACTCTTCCTTTTGTTTGTCGAATATTTTTTGGAGAAAGAAAAATGTGCACACATAGAAGGAGAGACTTTCTATGTGTTAAACACATGGGAGGAGGCGTTGGATAAAGATAAGAGGCTCATTTGATTTTTGAAATCAAGTGAGTGGTTAAAACATCCCAACCACTCGACCCTTATCTTTCTTCAGGCACTTTTCCCATGGTATTCATGTCAATAAATTATAAAAATTTTTGTGTCTTTAGAAGAAGGGGTTAGAATTATGTGGTAACAATTTTATAGTGATTGGGTATAACTTTTGGGTGAAAAAAATCTTGGAGTGAAGGTGAGAAGGGTCCTATAGCACTTTACTTTTTCCTCATGCCTCTCTTCTCCTCTAATTTTCACCTTTAAGGATATCTAATTTTTAGATATAATATAAATAGAGTTTATAGATCTAAAAGTCGTCTTTCCATAAAACCTTATTTCATAGAAAAAGTCCACATAGAGAGGGTGTGACCAAATTTTTAGTGTGTCAGAGTTTTTGGGTTGAGTGAAACCCTAGTTTTGGGAATCTGGGTTCGGGTAGAGAGATTGAGTGTTGTGAGCATTGGATTGCCACCAAATTTGAAACACCTCTTCATCATCCTCCAGTATTTGTGTTCTAATTTTTTAGAATATTTAAAAAATAAAAAAGTATATGATCAATTGGATCGATCGTGATCAACCATTGAAGGCCTCGGTGAGGAGCTAGGACTCTAGTAGGGCTGGTTAGGACCAGATGCTCTGTGTGGACCATCCGTAGAGGCCAAACATGTATGTGGCTATAGCAAAATACTATAGCTTCTTTTGGTAGATTTAGATCATGGAGATCAGCTATCCACGAAAAGATATCGAGTTCTGAACTCGTATCGATCAATAGATTTGATTTGCTGATCGAATGCATTTTATGTTTCTATCATACATTAGCATATTTAGATCCTGAGTAGGATTTATTTGATATGATAAATGCATGCATAGTATTAATTTTAGATTAATATTTACTTTCTCTACTATTTTATTCAAAAAAGTTTTAAAAATGCATGCTTAAACTCTGCGCAATTTTCTTCAAATGGTATCAAAGCAGGTTCGCTAAACATGATATGCTTGCATATTTTAGATTGATAATTTAGATTTGATCTATATATTAATCTAGTAATCTAATTAATTAGATCTAAAAATTAAAATCAAGATCGCATGGATTGTAGGTTGTCATGCTGTAGGGTTTACCCCCTACAGTGAAAAGATTGTCTTGGTACGTTGCTGATCTATATCATTAACCATAAAATCTTAGTTTTGATCTAATATTTTTATGATCTGATAATATTAGGCTTTAATCTAATTTATGATCATGAATGCATAATTAGATAAAGTTTAATTCATTATTTAGTATTATATAGTGTACATAGTTTTAGATTAAATCCTACAACAAGTATTGTTTGTGAATTGAGTCGGTTCAATTTTAAAGTGAGTCGACTCAATTGGTGAAAAATACTAAGTTGTAAAGAACCTTTCAAAAATTTAAAAAATATTTTTGAAATGCTGAACCCTAACCCACAGTCCATAAACTTAATTAGATATTAAGTATAATGATTTAGTATCTAGAATTATGAATTAAGACTCATTAATCATATAACGTGGGTTATTGGGTTAGTTGAATTAGGTCCATAAATTGGGTTAGACCTAAGGTTAGTTGAAGAGTAGACTAAATTAGAGTAATTGATCAAATTTAATTAAATATTAATTTAGATTAGGTTAAGGACTATATAGACTCAATTACAATAGTTGTAGTTGGTCAAGTCCATACCTTTAACAAGAACCAAATAGACTTGATTCATGGCTACGCGGTCAAATCTGAAATTACTAGGTTGGTCAAATTAAAACTAATAAATTGGATGGTGTCTAAGGTAAGTTTTGTAGTTTGACCAGTGACTTTTAATTGGAAGCTACTCGCACTAATTTGGTCTTTGATTAGTTAATGGCATATCCCCATTAGATATATGTGCCCTAGAAGCCAGATTGACTGACACTTGTAATAAACTTCTAAGAAAAAAAATATAATTTTGATTATAAATAATAAAATGGATTATTTTCTATCACAGTGTGTATTTGAAAGTGTCTGTGATACATCCCTTGAGTTAATGGTAATGATAGTTCATATTTTCAAGAGTTGAAAATTTAAGACATGAATTTTCATTATTAACTCATAAAATGCGCCTGATTGTAGGATCATCATAAGGATGGTGATTGATCCGAAAGATTGGTGTACGGTCACTTCTTTAGGATAGATACGTCTTGAGTCTATGGTGTAGAGACAACAGAGCAAGAGTACGAATACTTGTTAGAGAATGAGGGCACTGAGCGTGACCACCTCGAGCAGTCAAGAGGAAGTCTACCTTCTCATCGATGACTGGCTCGAAGCTATAGTGGTGTGTCTGATTTTTTGACCTGAGGTGCATTGGCAGTTCATCTTGAGGGTGTTATAGTTTGACTACACCATAACTCGATCTCCTAGCCATTCGGAACCCTGAGGTGTATGTTGGCTATTGAAGGAGAAAACCTATTTTTTGGATCAGGTTTGTTCAGATCTGATTGGATCAAGATGGATATTTAAAAAAATTTTTCTCTAAGATCCTAATTAGATCTAAGACTCCTCAGATCTGATCTTATTGATCTAATAATAAAAAATAAATCTAATTTAATTATACCTTTATTTTGGGTAATCCAATTACCCTGTGATGATTTTGATGCTTGCTTGAGGTTCTAGATGTAGCCACGCAAGCGTCTAGCCTCTACCGATATCTACTCAAGCAAGATCTGGAGATCTTCCCTTTCTCAATCAATCCTTCAAAAATCAAATATAGATCTGATCTTGAAGGTCTTCAAAACTCCTTTTGAAGAACTATTGTTATCTCTTGCAGTAGTCCTGCCTTTTTTCTTTCCTGATGCTTTTCACTTGCTTGGATTGCACCTTATTCATGCCCAAAACCCCTTGGGCGTGGATAGGAGAGAGAGGACTAGATGGTGGCATTAAGAAGGAGAGAGAGAGGCTTTGTGGTGGTGGACTAAAAGCAGAAGCATTAAAAACATAGGCACAGATAGGGTTTATATAGACCCTGCTGCGCCAAGCAGTGCCACACCATCACGGCCAATCACGGCCCTTTGAGCAATCAGACCTAAATCTAATTGATGAGATGACATCATCCAATCTAATTAGATTAGAGACCCTTAAGAAACCTCCTAAGGTGGCACCAAGACTAGGTCAAACAAGAGTTCTTGGCACCATAGAGTTTAATCCTCTGAAGCAACCCTAGAGTCCCACCTGTATGGGACTCCTTCTTTATCCTCATGGGGCGCACACCTCTCTAGGTGTGCACCCTCTTCCTATTTGCATTTAGTAGTGAGACAAGGCCCTAGGTACTCTCCTATAGCTGCATGACACATGAGTAGATGTCCAAGTGTCTAGGGTCAATATTTGACCAATGTTTGAAAATAGGAATTAGCAGGTAACCGAAAATGGCAGGTGTTGTCTTAAATTTATCTCATAAATTAAGACAACCCTTTTCTGATCTGGACAAGCACCAGTCAGACCAAGTAAAGGTTCTTGAGTGAGCCCAAATACATTTGGCTCAGTCGAGACAAGCTTTAATGATTTTTAAAGGAGAATACTAGGCTCAATCGTGTGCTAGCATGATTTTCTTGAACCTAATTGAATCTTATTCAAATCAATTGAACTGGGTTAGTCCAATTGATGACATCCAGATCCAAATCTTTATTTGTGTGATCCAGTTAGGTTTAGTTCCGTATGGTAATGGGATATATCATGATCTTTATCATTGACATCATCGAAACATCTTCCGATGGATCAGAACTTTTCTGATTTAGACAACTAGTATGGTCGATCATCCAAATCATTCTAATTGCTCCCAAAATCCATCAATGACATCTAGCAGCATATGGTAGCAACCCATCAGAACTAAAAGCGAACCTCTCGGTGCAGTTACCTGTGTGATTAGGTTCCTCTATCTTGAGCCCCGATTGGATTTGGGTTAAGATGATCTCGTTAAACCCTAATATCCATCATATGAATTAATTATTCGATTCAAGTCCAATGTGAAAATCCTAATAGAAACTTTTTCTATTATTTCACTCTGCCATGGCCAAGGGCTTATGGACTTGATTCTCATGATCATCATAGTTCTGCTCCTCATCTATCGAGGTACATAAATCCCCTATTGGTGCAATCCAATTCCTACAATGAACATGCTATAGCCAACATACACCTCAAGATTCCAAATGGCTAGGAGACTGAGTTATGGTGTAGTCAAACTATAACAACCTCAAGGTGAACTATCGATGCACCTCAGGTTAATGAACTAGACACACCACTGTAGCTTCGAGATAGTCATTGACAAGAAGGTAGACTTCCTCATGACTGCTCGAGTTGGTCATGCTTAGTGTCCTCATTCTTTAATGAGTACCTGCAGTCTCACTCTGGTGTCTCTACATCATAAACTCAAGACTCATCTATCCTAAAGAAGCGATCATACACCAACCTTCTGGATCAATCACCATCCTCATGATTAACCTATGGTTGGGAGCATTTTATGAGTTAATAATGAAAATTTATGTTTTAAATTTTCAACTCTTAAAACTATGAACTATCAATACCATTAACTCAAGGAACGTATCACAGACACTTTTAAATACACACTATGATAGAAAATAACTCATTTTATTATTTATAGTCAAAATTATAATTTTGCCCTTAGAAGTGTATTACAAGTGTCAGCCAATCTAGCTTCTAGGGCACAAATATCTAATAAACTCCCACTTGACCTAAAGCCAATTGGCTACAAATCTATGTCCCATCTTTTTAAGGTGGGCTTCGATATTCTGCTGACCCAATGGCTTTGAAAGTGGGTCTGCCGCATTATCTATGTAGTCAACTTTTTTGACCTCGATGTAATCTTTCTCAAGGTAATCATGGATGAGGTGGTATCGCCACTCGATATTCTTGGATTTCTAATAAAATCTCGGCTCCTTAGCAAGGGCTATGACGCCATTATTATCGCAGTATAGAGGAATGGCATCCGATGGCTTCACTCCGATCTCTACAGTGAACTTCTTACACCAGAATGCCTCCTTCGTAGCTTCTGACATAGCGATGTACTCTACTTCCATGGTGGAATCTACTATCACTATTTGCTTGGAATTCTTCCAACTGACAGCATCACCATTACACATAAATAGACTCCCAGATGTCGACTTTCAATCATCTATATTGCACACAAAATCTGAGTCTGTATACCCCCGAACTTGGAGTTCTCCATTATCAAAAACCAACAACATATCCTTAGTTCTTCTCAAGTACTTAAGGATACATTTCACAGATGTCCAGTTTTCTTCACCTAGATTCGACTGATATCTACTCACAACATGGGCTATATCAGGTCGTGTACATAACATGGTATACATGAGGCTCCCTAGTGTTGAAGCATAAAGGATCTTGCTCATGCATTCAACCTCCTCAGGTGTGTTGGGACACATTTTCTTGGAGAGATGAATGCCATGTATAAAGGGTACCAATCTCATCTTGGAGTTTTCCATGCTAAATCTCTTTAGCACTTCCTCTATATACATCTTCTGTGAAAGACCTAGCATCCTACTCGGTCTATCCCGATAGACCTTAATTTCTAGAATGAAGGATGCTTCTCCTAGGTCTTTTATGGAGAATTCTTTAGATAACCATATTTAAATATGGTCAATATCGGAATATCATTTCTAATAAGGAGGATAACATCCACGTACAGTATGAGGAAGATAATAGCGCTCCCAGTGATCTTTTTGAAAACAATGGTTTCTCCTCATTTTTGATGAAACCAAATAATTTGATCACACCATTAAAATAAGTATTTCAGCTCTGAGATGCTTGCTTAAGTCCATATATAGATCTTTGCAGCTTGCATAATTTGTGATCAGAATCACTGGATGTGAAATCTGAAGGAAAATCCTGATTTTCCAAACCAGGTTCATTCAAATCTGATCGAATCAAGAGATATATTTTAAAAACTTTTCTCTTTGATCCAAATAAAATCTAGAATATTTCAGATCTGATTTTTATTATTTTTATAATTAAAATAAAATATAGATAAATTAAATTAGATTTAATTTACCTTGATGTAGGATAATCCTATTACCCATTGACGATCCTGTAAGTAGCGAAAGGTTCTAGATCTAGCCACGCAAGTGCTTGGCCTCTATCGGTATCCACTTGAGCTGGATCTGGAGATCCTCTTCTTCTCTATCATGTCTCCAAAAATTAGATCTGATTCTGATTTTGAGGATCTTCAAAATAGCTTTTGAAGATCAGCAGTTGTTCTTTGCAGCAGCGTAGCCTTCTAGCTTTCTGTCACCTTTCTCTTGCCTAGATTGCACCAACTGAGATCCTAAACTTTTTTAGGCATGGAGAGGAGAGGGAGAAGATGAACTTGGCATGGAGTAGGAAGAGAGAGGCAGCCTTGGGGCATAGAGAATTGTTCTCCTCTTTGAGTTGGGTGCAGGGTCTTATTTACAGACTATGCATGATCCAACTCCTCTTCATCCCAACCAATCACAATCCTTTGTGAAATCAGATATAAATTTGATTGGTGGGAATAGAGTCCCTTGGATTCATCCTTAGATGGCATCTAAGACCAGTCAAAGTTGGTTGTTAGGAGGAGTCTAATCAGAATCCAATAAGAAGATGGAGTCCCTATCCAACAGGGACTCCTAGGCACCTCAAGAATGGTGGCGTGCGCCCTCCTTCTTGCCAGTTTTTGGCAGGGGGACAAGCCCCCACCAGCTCTCCAATAGGTGCATGACATGTAAATAGAAGTCAAAGTATCAATGGTCAATATTTGACCAGTTAAAGGTCAACTTTTGACCAAGGTCAAGGGACGAAAAATGGCAGGTGACCAAAATGGGCAGCTATTGTCTTACAAAATAAGACAATCCTTTTCTGATCTGGACAGGCTCCAGTCAGACCAAGTGAAGGCCTCGGATCGAGCACAAACTCTTTTGGCTCAGTCAGGACAACTATTTATGATAGTAAAAGAAGAACGTTAGGTTCAATCGAGTGTTAGCACGATTTCCTTGAACCTAATTGAATCTCATTCAGATCAATTTAAATTGGATTAGTTCAATTGATGATCACCAGATTCAAACTCTTGTTTGTGTGATCTAGTTAGGTTCAATTCTGTATGGTAATGAGATATGTCATGATCTCTATCATCGACATCATCGAAACTCTTTTTGATGGATCAGAACTCTTCTGATTCGATCAGCTAGAATGATCGATCATCTAAATCATTCTAATTGCTCTCAAAATCTACCAGTGACACCTAGCAGTATATGGTGGCAACCCATCAGAATTGAATGTGAACCTCTTGGTGTAGCTACCTGTGTGATTAAGTTTTTTTATCTTGAGCCCCGATTAGATTAGGGTTAAGGTGAACTCGTCAAACACTAGTTTCTATCATATGATGTAATCATTCGATTCAAGTTCAATGTGAAGATCTAAATAGAAACTCTTTCTATTATTTCACTCTGCCATGGCCATGGGCTTCTGGACTTGATTCTCATGATCATCATAGGGCTGCTCCTCTACCACCGAGGTAGATAGATTCCATCTTGATGCAATCCAGTTCCTATAATGAACATGCTATAGCCAACATATACCTCAGGATTTTGAATGGCTAGAAGATCGAGTTATGATGAAGTCAAACTATAACACCCTCCAGGTGAACTATCGATGCACCTCAGATCAAAGAACCGACACACTACTACAGCATCGAGTCAGTCATTGACGAGAAGGTAGACTTCCTAATGACTACTCGAGGTGTTCACGCTCAGTGCTCTCATTCTCTAACGAGTACCTATACTCTCACTCTAGTGTCTCTGCACCATAGACTCAAGACTCATCTAATAAAGAGAAGCGATTGTACACTAACCTTTCGGATCAATCACCATCCTCATGATGATCCTATGGTCGGAAGCATTTTATGAGTTAGTAATGATTATTCATGTCTTAAATTTTCAACTCTTGAAAATATGAATTATCATTACCATTAACTCAAAGGATGTATCACAGACACTAAATACACATATGTGATAGAAAATAATCATTTTATTGATTATAGTCAAAATTATAATTTTGCCCCTAGAAGTGTGTTACAAGTGTCAGCCAATTCTGGCTTCTAGGGCACATATATCTAACAATCTTCCACTTGTCCTAAAGCCAATTGGCTACAAGTCTAAGTCCCATCTTCTCAAGGTGGACTTTGATTTTTTATGGTCCCAACGACTTTGTAAGTGGATCTACCGCATTGTCTGCCGAATTAACTCTCTTGACCTCGACGTAATCCTTCTCGAGGTAATCATGGATGAGGTGGTATCGCCACTCAGTGTGCTCGGATTTTCGATGAGACCTTGGCTCCTTAGCAAAGGCTATGGCGCCATTGTTATCGCAGTACAGAGGAATGGCATCTGATGGTAGTACTATGATTTCTACAGCAAACTTCTTATACCAGAATGCTTCCTTCGCAGCCTCTAATGCTGCGATATATTCTGCTTCCATGATGAAATCTGCTATCACGATTTGCTTGGAACTCTTTCAGCTGACAGCACCACCATTGCACACAAATAGACTCTCAGATGTCGACTTTCAATCATCTAAATCAGACATGAAATCCGAGTCTGTGTATCCCTAGACTCGGAGTTCTCCGTTACCAAAGACCAACATCATATCCTTAGTTCTTCTTAAGTACTTAAGGATACATTTCACAGAAGTCCAATGTTCTTCACCTAGATTTGACTGATATCTGCTTGTGACACTCACAGCATGGGCTATATCAAATCATGTACATAGCATGGCATACATGAGGCTCCCTATTGCAGAAGCATAAGGGATCTTGCTCATGCGTTCTATTTTCTCAGGTGTGCTAGGGCACATCTTCTTGGAAAGATGAATACCATGTCTGAAGGGTATTAATCCCCTCTTAGAGTTTTCTATACTAAACCTTTTTAGTACTTCCTCTATGTACATCTTCTGTGAATGTCCTAGCATCCTGTTCGGTCTATCCCTATAGACCTTAATTCCTAGAATAAAGGATGCTTCACTTAGGTCTTTCATGGAGAATTTCCTGGACAACCATATTTTGACTATCGTCGACATGGGAATATTATTCCCAATAAGGAGGATGTCATCCACGTACAATACGAGGAAGCCAATAGCACTGCCACCGACCTTTTTGAAGACACATGGTTCCTCTTCATTTTTGATGAAATCAAATATTTTGATCACATCATTGAAACGAGTCTTCCAACTCCGAGATGCTTGCTTAAGTCCATATATGGACCTTTACAGCTTGCAAATCTTATGATCAATATCACTGGATGTGAAATCTAGCGACTGTTTCATATAGTTATCTTCCTCAAGATATCCATTTAAGAATGTTGTTTTCACGTCCATTTGCCATATTTCATAATCGAAATAAGCTGCAACAACAAGCAATGTGTGGATGGATTTTAGCATAGCCACTGGGGAAAAGGTATCCTGATGGTCAATGCCTTCGCATTGACTATAACCTTTTGCCACTAGTCTAGCCTTTAATGTCTCCACATTCCCATCTGCACCAATCTTTCCCTTGAAGATCCATTTACACCCAATAGGTACTATACCTTCTAGTAGATCTACCAAGGTCCAGACTTGGTTTGAGTGCATCGAGTCAATTGTAACTGCATTGCCTCTAGCCATTTCTCGGAGTCGATATCTGATATCACCTCGTTTTAGATTTTGGGATCATCACCATGAGCACCATTACCTACAAGGAACATTTCCTCTACTTCCTCTAAAATAATACCTAAGTATCTTTTAAGGGGACAAAAAACTCTTTCCAATCTACGAGGTGGAGGAGGTAGTGTTCTTATTGGCTCAACCTGATTTGGTTCCAATTGATCCTTAGCTCGTTGTACTTGTGAGACTTTCTCATCAAGCTTAATCTACTTTTCAATGCTGCTATCTGTTAGATATATATGCCCTAGAAGCCAGAATTGGCTGACACTTGTAATACACTTCTAGGGGCAAAATTATAATTTTGACTATAATTAATGAAATGGGTTATTTTCTATCACACATGTATTTAGTGTCTGTGATACATCCTTTGAGTTAATGGTAATGATAATTCATATTTTCAAGAGTTGAAAATTTAAGACATGAATAATCATTATTAACTCATAAATAGCTCCCGACCATAAGATCATCACGAGGATGGTGATTAATCCGGAAGGTTGGTGTACGATCGCTTCTCTTTAGAAGATGAGTCTTGAGTCTATGGTGTGGAGACACCGGAGCGAGAGTACAGGTACTCGTTAGAGAACGAGGGCACTGAGCGTGACCACCTCGAGTAGTCATTAGGAAGTCTACCTTCTCGTCAATGACTGACTCGATGCTGCAGTAGTGTGTCTGGTTCTTTGACCTGAGATGCATCGGCAGTTCACCTTGAGGGTGTTATAGTTTGACTACACCATTACTCGGTCTCCTAGCCATATGGAACCCTGAGGTGTATGTTGGCTATAGCATGTTCATTGTAGGAACTGGATTGCATCAAGATGGAATCTATCTACCTCGGTGGTAGAGGAGCAGCCCTATGATGATCATGAGAATCAAGTCCAGAAATCCATGGCCATGGTAGAGTGAAATAATAGAAAGAGTTTCTATTTAGATCTTCACATTGGACTCGAATCGAATGATTACATCATATGACAGAGACTAGGGTTTGACGAGTTCACCTTAACCCTAATCTGATCGGGGCTCAAGATAGAAGAACTTAATCACACAGGTAGCTGCACCAAGAGGTTCGCATTCAGCTCTGATGGGTTGCCACCATATACTGCTAGGTGTCACTGGTGGATTTTGGGAGCAATTAGAATGATTTAGATGATCGATCATTCTAGCTGTTCGAATCAGAAGAGTTCTGATCCATCGAAAGGAGTTTCGATGATGTCGATGATAGAGATCATGACATATCCCATTACCATACAGAACTGAACCTAACTGGGTCACACAAACAAGGGTTTGAATCTGGTGATCATCAATTGAACTGATCTAGTTCAATTGATCTGAATGAGATTCAATTAGGTTCAAGGAAATCGTGCTAGCACTCGATTGAACCTAACGTTCTTCTTTTACTATCATAAATAAGTTGTCCTGACTGAGCCAAAGGAGTTTGTGCTCAATCAGAGGCCTTCATATGGTCTGACTGGAGGTTGTCCAAGTCAGAATAGGTTGTCTTATTTGTAAGACATTACCTGCCATTTTTGGTCACCTGCCATTTCTTGTTCTTTGACTTTGGTCAAAAGTCTACCTTTGACTGGTCAAACGTTGACCATTGACCCTTTGACTTTTGACCACATGTCATGCACCTATTGGAGAGCTGGTGGGGGCCTGTCCCCCTGCCAGAACCTGGCAAGGAGAAGGGCGCACGCCAAGGGTGGCGTGAGCCCAAGTAGGAGGCGCCTAGGAGTCCTTGTTGGACAAGGACTCCACCTCCCTTTTGGATTCCAATCAGAGTTCTACTAAGAATCCAGTTTGACTGGTCTTAGGCGCCCTCTAAGGAGGAATCCAGGGGTCTCTATTCCAACCAATCAGATTTAGATCTGATTTCACAAAGGGTTGTGATTGGTTGAGAGGAAGAGGAGTTGGATCACAAGAGGTCTATAAATAAGACCCTGCGCCCAACCCTAATTCTAAGAGAAGTGAATGCTATTAGAAACCCCACGCCCCAAGGCTGCCTCTCCCCTCCTTCTCCATGCCATAGTCTCTTCTCCCCTTGCTCTCCACGTCCAAAAGGTGTTTTGGACTTTGGTTGGTGCGATTCAGATCAAGGAAAGGCGATCAAAAGCAAGAAGGCTGCGCTGCTGCAAAAGGACGACTGCAGATCTTCAAAAGAGTTTTGAAGATCCTCCAGATCAGATCCAGATCTGATTTTTGGAGGTGTGATAGAGAAGAAGAGGATCTCCAGATCCAACCCGAGTGGATACCGGTAGAGGCCAGGCGCTTGCGTGGCTAGATCCAGAACCTTCCGCTGCAATCAGGATCATCTACAGGGTAATAGGATTACCCAAATCAGGTAAATTAAATTTGATTTAATTTATCTTATTTTATTTTATTTTATTAAAATAATAAGAATCAGATCTGAAACATATCAAGATCTGATTGAGATCAAGAGAAAAATTTTTGAAATATATCTCTTGATCTGATCAGATCTGAACGAACCTGGATCGAAAATCAGGATTTCCCTTCAACTGTATCAGAGCCAGGGTTCTAACTGTTTAGATCTATTTTAAATTTATTTTAATTAGAAAATAAAGTATAGATGTCACATGAGATGTGATCAGATCTAAAACAGAAAATTAAAATTAAATGATTTGGATCTAAAACAGAAGAATGCATGATAGTTCTAGAATAGAATAGTTCATAGAATAGTTTGCATGTCTTTGATTTAATCTGATTAAATTCATTATTTTAGATCTTCTTATTATTTTTTCTAATATTATAAGTGTTATAATAACATCTATGAACAGCAAATAAAAATTATTTAATTTTTAAAATCATATGAGATATATAGATGCCTGTTAGAATAGTTGTAGAAAGTTCTACATAATTGTCTAATTAGAATTTATTTGATTTGATCAATTAAAATCTAATAAGATTAATGAGAAATTTAGATCTGAAAACATGCATGATTGATACATGAGATGTATGCAAAATATGCCTTGATTAGATATAATTTGATATAGATATATGATATAGATCTAAAACTGTTTTATAATTACATGTTCCTGATTAGGCGTTCCTCTTGGCCGTCCGGTCATAAAAAAAAGGGTTTGAAGGCCCTCTTTCCTTCGATGGGGTGTTCTTATACGTTAGGGGTGCTACGTGTTCGTCCTTAATCAGAAACCAAAACTTACTTTCTGAAAAACCCTAGGATTTTATTGTGATATTTTATTATGAACCAACTAATTAAGAATTAATTTATGGAATATAATTAGTCTAAAATGAGAATTTCAGATCTAAGACATAATTCATAATACTGGATTCGGGCTTGGGTAGCTCAATTAGGTCTAAGCGGTTGATCAAACCGAATAGAGTTGGTTAGATGGGATCAACAATGCTTAAAGACCAGCCTAATAGGATAAGCTGGGTCCAGATCGAGTCACAATCAAGCAAGACTAATTAGGCTCAGAGGTTAGAGTCTGGATTGTAGGCTAACCCAATTGGTTCTCACTCAACAATTTGGTGTCTAAAGTAAGTTTGGCAAACGACCGACTGTTTTTAATTGGAAGCTACTCGACCTGAAT
>QRFJ01004898.1:0-27255 GCA_006176705.1 Cocos nucifera
TGCCCTAGGCTAACCCAAACCATCCATGAATTAGCCTCCTTAAGATCTCTTGAACCAGGCCTTAAGATCCCTAAAATCAACCTAGACCCTAGCCCAAAATAGACTCTCATGTAACTCTACCCGCGCACTGAGCCGGCTCAGTCTCAGCTCTAAGCTGGCTAAGTTCCACTAGGTCGGCTCCATCTGAAACTAAGCCGATCCAATCCTATGCCGTGCCAGCAGTCCTGAATGCACAGCTCTCTATTTTTTCTATCCTCTGAGACTTAGCCGACCCAATTTTGAACTGAGCCGGCTAACCTACAGAAAATCCTTTCTCTGTAGCCTTCAAGCTCTGGCTTTGGTTCCTTGCTCCACTTTGTGTCCCAGGTCTCCGAAGCACCAACCAAGCCCCTTGAGGCCCTCAATACCTGAACCTCATGCCCGTGAAAAGCTACATGCCGCCTCCACCCTAGGACAACTCCTATCCTAGCCCAAGGACCATACCTATCCAAGCCTTCTCAGAGCCCTCACCCTGGCTCTACCCATGACCTCCCAAGGCTTGGGAGCACCACACCACCTTCAATCTCCACCTTAGTCTGCCCAAGCCTTGGCACACCTAGATATATCCTCCTGCACGATCCCACTGTCCCTGCATGTCCTAATGGCCCCTTGTGCTCACTTTGCCACTGCCATTCTTCTTCAGCTGCTAAGCTTCCTTTGAGGCCTTCGGAATGACCGCCTCCACCGCTGAAGTCCTTGGTTTGTTCCTTTGCACCACCTTTAGAGTTGTAGGTATCCTTTTGCTTGGCAACTACATCACTTATCCTGGACTTCCCTGGAGATCATGCAACATTTCTTTACTGGCACTCACCACATATCCTGATGCTCCACCTGACACTGTCCCCTTAAAGCCATGCCTGTCTGCTTGCACAATCCTCTCCACCTGGACCTGTACAGCCCTGGCACTAGTACTGCAATATAGGTCCTTCCTCTACACCCCTTTACTCTAAACCCGTGTCACAGCTTCATCCACCCATGAAGCCACCTCTGCTCAGTGCTCCATCTAAAACTAAAGTCCCCCTAATGCCACAGAAGTCAACTCTATCTCCAAGTCCCCCGAGGCCAACCACCTAATGCTGCACTGTTGGGCCTACCACTGTACCTCAAACACCATCGCTGTCCCTTCAGACCCTCTGCACTCTATAGATCTGTCCGAAACCCTCTCAGATACACCACACCCTACGGGCTCCTCCAAGACCACCAAGGGCTTATCCGACTCTTCGCTATCAGTGACTGAATTAATGAAATTTGAGCTTTCTCCTCCCTTGCACTTCTTCCAAAGTGGACACTCCCACTTAAAGTGTGCTGCTTCTCCGCACTTGAAGTATCTCTTGGACCCCTTGCTGTCCCTCTATTCACCCTTCTTTTTTCCTTTCCTATGCTTCTCTAAAACCACAAGACTCTTCTAGTAGATCTCCCTCTTCGTCATTCGTTCCCGCTGCTCATTGGAACTGAGCACTGATATGATCTCCTCGTACACCAATGTCTCCTTACCATATAGCAAAGTTGTCATCAATGGATCGAAGCTCCCGGGTAGTGAACAAAGCAACAATAGACTCTTGTCCGCCTCTTCTAAATCCACCCCTATATTGAGCAAGTCCATGCTCATCCGGTCAAACTGCTAAATATGCCTCACAACATCCTCGCCCTCCTACATCCGAAGGTTGTGCAATTGCTTCTTCAGCATCAACTTATTGCACATGTTCTTTTCCATATACAATTGCTATAACCTCGACCACAATCCCTTGGGTGTTCTCTCTTCCAACATACCATACAAAATCTCGTCCGCCAAACAAGCCCTAATCATGGCACATTACCTTTTCTCCAAGGACACTCACTCCTTATCTGTCATCTCCCCTGGCTTATCATCCAAGGCCGAATCCAATCTCATCTGAACCAGCAGATCCTCCACCCTTACCATCCATATCATGAAACTTTTCTTTCCATCAAACTTCTCTAATCTTACCTTCTGAAGGAAAAAACTATTTTTTTGGATCAGGTTCGTTCAGATCTAATTGGATCAAGAGAGATATTTCAAAAATTTTTTCTCTTGGATCCAGATTAGGTTTGAGACTTTCTAGATCTGATATTATTGATCTAATAAAAAAATAAAATAAAATAAAAAATAAATTAAATCTAATTTAATTTACCTTATTGAGGTTAATTTGATTACCCTATGATGATCTTGATATCTACCTGAGGTTTTGGATCTAGCCATGCAAGTGCCTAGCCTCTATCGATATCCACTCGGATAGGATCTAGAGATCTTCTCCTTCTTTATCACCTCCTCAAAAATTAGATCTAGATCTATTTTTGAAGATCTTCAAAACTCCTTTCGAAGATGTGAGTTGCCTCTTGCAGCAGTGCTATCTTCTTCCTTTTTCTATCACCTTTCTCTTGCTTGGATCACACGAAACTGAAGCCCAAAAATTCTTGGGCATGGGTAGGAGAGAAAAGACCTGAAGATGGCATGGAGGAGGGAGAGGGGCAACCTTATGGCATGGGCAATGGATCAAGATTTTTAGATCTTGGCACAGATAGGATTTTTTATAGACCCTGCTGCACCATGCAGTGCCACATCATCCCATCCAATCATAGCCTTTTATGCCATCAAATCTAAATCTGATTGGTGGGATGACATCATCTAATCCAATTATATGAGAGCCCCTCTGAATCATCCTTAGATGGCGCCAAGATTGATCGAAAATAAGTCTTTGGCACCACCTAGGTAGAAATCTTGAGTTAACTAGAGTCCCATCTATATGGGACTCCAAATGCTCTATCCATGGGTGCACACCTTCCTAGGCATGCGCCCCGCATCCATCTACTTTTTAGCATGTGGACTGGTCCAAAAATTCTCTCTTATGGATGCATGACACATGGGCAAATATCCAAGTGTCAATGGTCAATGTTTGACCAAATATCTGAAATAGGATTTAGTAGGTGATGAAAAATAATAGGTGTTGTCTCAAATTTATCTCATAAATTAAGATAATCCTTTTCTAATGTAAACAAGCTTTAGTCAGATCAAGTAAAGGTACCAGAGTGAGCCAAGACACATTTGGCTCAGTCGAGACAAACTTTAATGATAATTAAAAGAGAACATTAGGCTCAATCGTGTGCTTGCATGACTTCCTTGAACCTAATTAAATCTAATTCAAATCAATTGAACTGGGTTAGTTCAATTAATGATATTCAGATCGAAACTCTTGTTTGTGTGATCTAGTTAGATTTTGTTCTATATGGTAATGAGATATGTCGTGATCCCTATCATCGATATCATCGAAACACCTTTCGGTGGATCAAAACTTCTCTAATTCAAACAACTAGTATGATTGATCATCTAAATTATTCTAATTGCTTTCAAAATCCATCAGGGACACCTAGCAGCATATGGTGGCAACCCATTAGAATTGAAAATGAACCTCTTGGTGTAGTTACTTGTGTGATTAAGTTCTTCTATCTTGAGCCCCGACTGGATTAGGGTTAAGGTAATCTCGTCAAATCCTAATATCTATCATATGATTAATCATTCGATTTAAGTCCAATGTGAAAATCTTAATAGAAACTCTTTCTATTATTTCATTCTGCCATGGCCATGGGCTTATGGACTTGATTCTCATGATCATCATAGGGCTTATCCTCATCTACCAAGGTAGATAGATTCCCTATTGGTGCAATCCAATTCCTACAATGAACATGCTATAGCCAACATACACCTTAGGATTCTAAATGGCTGGGAGACCGAGTCATGGTGTAGTCAAACTATAACACCCTTAAGGTGAACTATTGATACACCTCAGATCAAAGAACTAGATACACAACTGCAGCTTCGAGCCAGTCATTGACGAAAAGATAGACTTCCTAATGACTGCTTGAGGTGGTCATGCTCAGTGCCCTCGTTCTCTAATGAGAACCTGTACTCTCGCTCTAGTGTCTCTACACCGTAGACTCAAAACTTATCTACTATAAAAAAATGATTGTACACCAATCTTTCGGATCAATCACCATCCTCATGATGATCCTATTGTCAGGAGTATTTTAAGAGTTAATAATGAAAATTCATGTCTTAAATTTTCAACTCTTGAAAATAAGAACTATCATTGCCATTAACTCAATGGATGTATCACAGACACTAAATACACATTGTGATAGAAAATAATCTATTTTATTATTTATAGTCAAAATTATAATTTTGCCCTTAGAAGTATATAACAAGTGTCAGCCAATTCTGGCTTCTAGGGTACACATTTCTAACACCTTCAACCCACTGTTCTTCATGATCAATCCAAATCAAATAATAGCAAATAGATAGATTTGAGAAATACCTTGACTAGGAATGGTGGACAGCAGTCCTGTGATCTCTTCCTTCCTCATGAAGCCTAGAGAAAGCTTTTTAATCTAAATCTCACTGCTGATCTCTGCTGAAAATCAATCTTCTTCCTCCTCCATGCTCAACCGGGCTCTAATACCAATTATTGTTCCTACAGCCACTCGAAGCCATAATTGTACATCCGATCTCTTGCATGAACCTGGGTGTTAATCTAGCAAACTCAAGAAGATCTAGGAAAGATGAGAGAAGCTAGGATTTTTGGTGTTGGAACCAGAGAGAAGAGAGAAGAGAGAGTTAGGGAGAAAAGCATAATTGTATTCCAACCTTATTGTAAAAGTTACTATATCTTGATTTATATACCCTAGAGTTTTCACATGAATCCTAATAAATCCTAGCTCAAAAACTCTCCTAGGCTAACCCAACCCATACATCAATTAGACCCCTTAAGACCTCTTGAATCAGAACATAAGACCCCTAGGATCAACCCAGACCCTAGCCCAAAATAGACCCTCGCATAACTCTGCCCGTGCACTGAGCCGGCTCAGTCTCAACACTGAGTCGCCTAAGTTCCACTAGGTTAGCTCAATCTGAAACTAAGCTAGCCCAATCCTATACCGTGCCAGCAGTCTCGAATGCGCAACTCTCTATTTTGCCTGTGCTCTGAGATTTAGCCGATCTAGTTTTGGACTGAGCCAGCTAACCTATAGAAAATCCTTTTTCTACAGCCTTCAAGCTCTGGCTTTGGTTTCTTGCTCCACCTTATGTTCTGGATCTCCGAAGCACCAACCAAACCCCTTAAGGCCTTCAATACCTGAACCTCAAGCCCATGAAGAGCTACATGCCACCTCCACCCTAGGACAACTCCTATCCTAGCCTTAGGATCACACCTATCCTAGCCTCCCCAGAGCCCTCATCCTAGCTCCGCCCATGGCCTCCCAAGGCTTGGGAGCACCACACCACCTACAAAAGCTAGGTATTACATGTTGGGCTCGACATATGATGAGCTCCAATGCCAACATGAAGACATAAAGACTAGCTACCAAATGTTGGCTCACCTACAAGAGTTGTTTGATGAATAGAGTCGTGCAGTGAAATATCAAGTCACTAAGAAAGTTTTTAAGGCTCAGATGCATGATGGACAGTCGATCCAAGATCATTGTCTGATGATGATCAAGAACTTAAAGAAGCTTGAGAAGCTTGGTGTCAAGTTGGACAAGGACCTACAGATCGATATAATTCTGTAATCCTTAACTGATGCATATGGACAGTTCATCATGAACTACCATATGTATAAACTTCAAAATACCTTGGTTGAACTTATGAACATCCTAGTTACTACTAAGCTCTCTATGAAAGGTTCAAAGGGCTCAGTGCTTGCTGTGGAGCAGACTTCTTCCAAAAGAAAATCTTTTGAAATGAAGGAGAAGACCACGAAGAAGCAAAAGATAGAAGGTGGAAAGAAGAAGAAGGGAGAGTCGAAGAAGAAGGCTGTCGATAAAGAAAAGTATTTTTATTATAATTCTGACAGCGATTGAAAGCAGAACTGCCCTTTATACCTGACCACCCTGAAGAACAAGAAGGAGGCAAGTCCTTCTGGAGGTATACTCGTGATTGAATCTAACTTAATGATTTCTTTTGCATCTAGTTGGGTGCTTGACTTTGGATCTAGTGCTCATTTGTGCACTTCCATGTAGGATTTTGAGGAGAGCAGGAGGCTGAGAGATAGTAAGATGATCCTACGAATCAAAAACAAAGCAAAAGTTGCTGCTGTATTCATGGAAACCTACCTTCTTCGACTACCATCTAGTTTAGATTTGATTCTTAGGGACTGTTATTTTGTGCCTATAGCAAGCAGAAATTTAATTTCTATTTCTTGTTTAGCACATGAAGGTTATGTTATAAATTTTCTTAAGGACCACGTACTATTCTTTTTGAAAGAAATAAAATTATAAGTGGATTCTTAATTAATGGTCTCTATTAGTTGCATATTGATGTATCTATGTTAAATGTCGAGTAAAACGTGAATGCCATAGGACTAAAGTGACTTAGGAATAGTCTAAATGATAAGTATCTATGGTACATTAGGCTAGGTCATACAGCAGAAGATAGGATTAACAAATTAGAAAAATTTAGACTATTGAGTCCATTGACTTTCGAGTCATATCCAATTTGTGAATCATGTCTTCATGACAAAATAACCAAGCTTCCTTTTATAGGACATGGAGAAAGGGCCACAAACCTTCTTGTCCTGGTACACATAGATGTGTGCAGCCCATTTGATGGGCCAGCCAGAGATAATTATGTCTACTTCATCATCTTTACCAATGATCTATCTCAGTATGGATATGTGTATTTGATGCGACACAAGTCTAAAGCCTTTAAAATGTTCAAAAAATTCAGACATGAAGTAGAAAAACAAACTGAAAAATCCATTAAGATTCTTCAATCAGATGGAGGAGGTGAATATCTTAGTCGAAAATTTTTAGACTATCTTAAGAAAAATGGTAGTCTCTCAATGGACTCCACCTGGAATGTCTCAACTCAATGGGGTTTCAGAATAAAGGAATCGGACCCCATTAAATATGGTTTGATCTATGATAAGTTTCACGAACCTCCCTGATTTTCTTTAGGGACATTGTCTAATGATCGTAATTTACTTACTAAATAGGGTTTCTTCTAAAACTATTCCTACCACACCGTATGAGATATGGCATGATAAGAAATCAAATCTAAGTCATCTCAAAATTTAAGATTGTCCAGCTCATGTCAAAAGATAGCAAGCGTACAAGTTAGAGTCTAGATCCTTTAGAGCCCATTTTATAGGATATCCTAAAGAGTCATTAGGATATTATTTCTATCTTCTAGAAGATCATAATATGATTGTGAGTCGACATGCCATCTTTCTTGAAAAATAGTTTATTCAAGATGGTGGCATCAAAAGATAGATAAGGCTCGAGGAGAAAGTCTCCCAAGAGCAACGAGCTAAGGAACCTATAGAACCTAATCAGATTGAGCCAGTCCAATCACAACCTCCTCCATCTTGTAGATCAAATAGGATTTTCCATCCTCCTGAAAGATACTTAGGCATTATTTTAGAAGATGTAGAGAAAATATTCCAAACAAAAAATGGAGTTCATGGTGATGATCCCAAAATCTATGATTAGATGATATCAGATATTGACTCCAAAAAATGGTTAGAGGTAATGAAGTCAGAGATTGACTCGATGCGATCGAACTAAGTCTGAACCTTGGTAGATCTACCTAAAGGTATAGTACCTATTGGATGTAAATCGATCTACAAGAGAAAGATAGGTATAGATTGAAATATGGAGACATTCAAGGTTAGGTTAGTGGCGAAAGGGTATAGTCAGCATGAAGACAATGACTATTAGGTTACCTTCTCACCAGTAGCCATGCTTAAATCCATCTGCATACTGCTTGCTATTGCAGTCTATTTTGATTATGAAATATGGCAAATAGATGTAAAAATAGCATTCTTAAATAGATATCTTGAGAAAGATATCAATATGGAACAACCATTAGATTTCACATCTAGTGATGCTGATCACAAGGTCTGTAAGCTACAAAGATCCATCTATCGATTTAAGCAAGCATCTCGAAGCTGAAATGCTCATTTTAATGATTTGATCAAAATATTTGGATTCATCAAAAATGAGGAAGAGCCCTATGTGTTCAAAAAGATCAGTAGGAGCATTGTTGTCTTCCTCATACTATACGTGGATGACATCCTTCTTATTGGGAATGATATTTTCATGTTGGCTAGGATCAAAATGTGGTTATCAATAGAGTTCTCTATGAAAGACCTAGGAGAAGCATCCTTTATTCTAAGAATTAAGGTCTAGGGATAGATCGAATAGGATGCTGGGTCTCTCATAAAAGATATACATAGAGGAGGTGCTGAATAGGTTCAGCATGGAAAACTCTAAGAGTAGATTGGTACCCTTTAGACATGGTATTCATCTCTCCAAGAAGATGTGTCCTAGCACACCTGAGGAGATTGAATGCATGAGCAAGATCCCTTATGCTTCTACAATAGGAAGCCTCATGTATGCCATGCTATGTACACGATCTGATATAGCCCATGCCGTGAATGTCACATGTAGGTATCAGTCGAATCCAAGTAAAGAGTATGATAGGATTGGTGTATAGGGCAGAAGCATTGATTTCAAAGCAAAATTATGAAATCATACAAATCAAATCCAAACCCTAGGACCACCTTATTAGCAATTAAATTATATAGCATGCATTTGTAGTATAAAAGAAAGTATTAGAACATACCTTTTATCGCTAAACCCTGAATTGTCCCTAGTTGTCGGTAGCAGTCCGTCAGAG
The DNA here is from genome assembly GCA_006176705.1 of Cocos nucifera. Taxonomy (NCBI): domain Eukaryota; kingdom Viridiplantae; phylum Streptophyta; class Magnoliopsida; order Arecales; family Arecaceae; genus Cocos; species Cocos nucifera. Next base: position 8,726 of record QRFJ01004898.1, read on the forward strand.
GTTCCACCAGGTGCCCATGTGTTCACCCTCCAACATTGATCCATATGGAGACTTGATCAAAACACCAGCATCTCTATTTTATATATAATTAAAATTTTAATAATAAGAAATTTAATTAAATGGGCATGACCTTCCTTAGCCTTTATGTCACCTTCCTTGTCTCTCCTTACCTATCTTTCTTTTTTCTTAACTTCTTAATTTTTCTTCCTAATCTCCTTATCTTAAAATAACTTCTTATCCTTATAAGGACAAGGTCTGGACAAGAGAAGGAAAGAAAAAAAAAATGGACGATAAGAAAATACTTGTAAGAAAGAAAGATAATTTCACAACCCTCGGACTCTTGGTGCGCACCCTTATTTATAATCTACGTAGGGGTGCCAACACAATTTCTCACACCCATTCTATATTATTATCTCATGTCCCTTCAGCCAATCTCATTTCTTATCAAATAATAACGACGTGTAGACTTAGTCCAAGAGGTGCCTTAAAGCAAAAGGACTCTTGGACAAATTCTATGTAAGTTATTTACGAACAGTCGCAAGCTTTCATTTCTGGCGCCATCATATACAACCATTAGATCAGATAAGAAGGCCACCCAATGGCCTCGATTAGGGATGCCCATTCAAAAAAAAATGCCATAGAGATGATCTTTGAATAGTCAAAGTCCCAAGGGACTTTGACTTGGTCCAAGAGGTGCCAAGGAAGAGTGGGCGGCAAGGAGTCCTGGGCGACAAAGAGTTTCTTCTTATGCAAATAGATAATGGAGTTTTTAACCTACAGAAGGACACTTTTGCACCCCATATCTGATGTCCATGCCTATTTGAAAAATTTATGTGATATGAAAAATAGAAAAAGTCAAGGAAGGTAGGCGCCAACTTAATCCCATGCGCCAAAGACTCTTTGCGCATGAAAGACTTCCCATGTGCAAGAGAGAGACTCTCTGGCACATGGGATTCTAGTATGTAATGCCCCAACTAAAGCCCAATCAGTCTAGGATAATCCAATTCAAGACCAAATCTAATTTGGCTCAAATTGGTCCTTAATTAGCCCAAATCAGAAGCCGATTCGAATCCAATTCGAATCTGGGTGCTAGGGTTTGCTACATGTGCTAGCATGTTCATCTTGCAAACATGGTCTAATTTAATTAGATCCTTAATCAATTCTCTTTGTGTGTGACCCATTGGATTTCACATCTAGCCAGCAGTGGGTCTGGATGTGATTTAACCTAATCAGGTTAGAACTCAACTAAACCGATTTAGGTCAAAACTAGCCTACCCAGTTTAACCAAATAGAACACTTTCTAATTTAATAATCAAATTAAAATTTTGATTTGATCAAACTCACAAGACATGATTGATGTTTAGCAATATATCATGACTTCCCAGAAGATGTGAAATTTTGATGCAAATATCAAAAATATCCTTCAGTGGAAAGTTATTATGCAACTAGATCCTTCGATCACCCTACATCCTGAATATGACTCTGGATATGAAACTATGTCAAACCCAATATTATATTTATTTTTCTTTCAATCTTATGATGATGATTCATTTAATAAAATATTAGAAATCATTTCTAATTTTCATCATGCTTTGATCAAAGTCTTTCTGAATCATCATTTGTTTGAAGTAGGCAGGATGCTATTTCCTCTTACCAGGAGTGATCGATTCTATGTTAACCTACTCACAACCTTCATATATAATCTACCATATCCAGATCATCCCATACATGACTGAGTCATGAATGAGTATGAACCAAAATATGGATTCATATATATAAGATTCTATGGTAGTTTCAGGTCAAAGGATTACATGCACAATTCCACTATGAGAACCATCTATTGACATGTAGATAAGACTCCATTAGATATTCTCAACTTGGATCAATTCAATGAACTCATTCTCTAATGAGCACCCACATCCTTGTATTAGTGTTATACACAAGTGATTGTGAGATTAATCACCCTCTCAATCAAACATACAAAGGATGTGCTAGTCTTACCAAAAACATTGATCCTCAACTCAATGTTCCATCGATCAGGAATGTTTAAATTAGGATTTTAAGATTTTAGGTCTCACTGGTATGATCTCATCATAATCCTAAAATCATAGCCTTAATTTATGGGGTTCATCATAATCTTAAATAAATAATAAGATACTGCATATGATGAAATAATGCCTTTATTTATTTTAAAATATCATTACATGAGTTTGGAAGACAAAGAACAGCCCAAAAATAAATAAATTTTTTGATTGGCTTGAGGGCATATACCTTTTAATCTCCCACTTGTACTAAAGCCAATTGCCATTATTTTTTAATCTCATATAATCAAGGTGGCAATCAAACAATTATAGTGGTAAAGCCTTAGTGAATGGGTCTACTATGTTGTTCTTTGTGTCAACTCGTTCTATGACTACATCTTGTCTTTCAATAATTTCACGAACGAGATGGAAGCATCTCAAAATGTGTTTGGATTTTTGATGAGACCTAGGTTCCTTTGCTTAAGCAACAGCTCTAGCATTGCCACAATAAAGTGGTACTAGATTCTTAATTTCAGGAATAACACCCAATTCAGTGATGAACTTCTTCATCCAGATAGCTTCCTTGGCGGCTTCACTTACAGCTATGTATTCTGCTTCAGTGGTTGAGTCAGCTACAGTTGGTTGCTTAGTACTCTTCCAACTCACTACTCCACCATTCAGAGTAAAGACATATCCTGAAATGGATTTGCTATCATCTGGGTCTGATTGAAAACTAGAGTCAGAATATGCTTCTAGTTTAAGATCAGAACCACCATATACTAGAAAAATATCTTTAGTCCTTCTTAAGTACTTAAGAATATTTTTCACAGCTTTCCAATGATCCTCTCCTGGATCAGCTTGAAATCTACTTGCAATGCCTAAAGCATAAGCAACATCAGGCCTTGTACATAACATGGCATACATTATTGATCCAACAGTCGAAGCATAAGGAATAGAACTCATTCTATTTCTCTCTTTAGGTGTCCTTTGGAGACATCTTTTTAGAGAGATGTATGCCTTGACTCATGGGTAAGTAACCTCTTTTACTCCCATCCATACTGAAATCTTTTCAGTATTAAGTCAATGTACCTTAGATTGGGAATAAGTCCTAGCATCCTCTTAGATCTATCTCTATAGATCTTTATTCCTAGTATATAGGATGCTTCTCCCAAATCTTTCATGGAAAACTTATTTGATAGCCATAATTTGACTGATTGTAACATTGGGATATCATTCCCAATGAGGAGTATGTCATCTACATACAGAACCAAGAAGACTATGGTTCTCCCACTAGTTTTCTTGTACACACATGGTTCATCCACATTCTTGATAAAACCAAACTCTTTGACTGTTACATCAAAATGGATGTTCCAACTCCTTGATGCTTGCTTTAATCCATAAATGGATCTCTTAAGCTTGCATACCTGATTTGGTCTCTCATTTGACTCAAATCCCTCTGGCTGTGACATATAGACCTCCTCCTCAAGGAAACCATTAAGGAAGGCAGTCTTTACATCCATTTATCCATATTTCATAGTCGTGGTATGCTACTATGGCAAGCATAATCCGAATAGATTTGAGCATGGCAACAAGTGAAAATGTTTCATCATAATCAATCCCCTATTTTTGCCTAAAATCCTTAGCCATCAATCTGGCCTTATAGGTTTCAATTTGACCATCTGCTCCAATCTTTTTCTTAAAAATCCATTTGCATCCAATAGTATTTATATCCTCTGGTGCATCTACCAAAGTCCATACTTTATTGGTGTGCATGGAGTCCATTTTGGATTGCATGACAGCCAGCCATTTGTAAGAGTCCTTACTTTTGACTGCTTTCGTATAGGTCAGAGGTTCATCATTCTCAATGACTTGGGCTTCATTATTCTCAATAATGAATCCATACCTCACTGGTGTATGACAAACTCTTTCAGACCTATGGATAAGAGTTATGTGTTCTAGTTCTCTTATGTGATTATTTGGTTGAGAAATTTCTATTTGTTTTTCATGAACTTCACTAAGTTTAATATTCTACCACTGCCCTCTTCTAGGATAATTTTTTTTTTCATGAAAGTGGCATGCCTACTTACAAATACCTTTTATTCAGTAGGATGGTAGAATAATATCCTATACTATTTCTAGGATATCCGATAAATAGACATCTGTCTGATCTAGCATCAAGCTTATATGTCCAAATTTTTTTTTTGACATATGCTGGACAACCCCATATCTTAAGATACTTAAGATTAGGTTTCTTACTTCTCCATATGTCATATGGAGTACTAGATACAGATTTAGAAGGTACTCTATTCAAGATGTAAATTACAGTCTCCAGAGCATGACCCCAGAAGAAAATAGGTAATTCAGTGAAGCACATCATGGACCGTACCATATCTAATAAGGTATGATTTTTTCTTTCGGCTACACCATTTAATTGTGGTGTATAAGGAGGTGTCCATTCAGAGAGAATCTCTTTTAACTTTAAGATAGTCTAGAAACTCACTAGATAAGTATTCTCCTCCCTGATCAGATCGAAGGATTTTTATACATTGTCCAGTTTGTTTTTCGACCATACTTTGATACTCTTTAAATTTATCAAAGGCTTCTATGATTTGTGTTTCATAAGATACACATATCCAAACCTAGATAAATCATCAGTGAATGTTAATAAAATAAGAGTATCCTCCTCTAGCTTGAGTTGTCATAGGACCACATACATCATCGTATGTACAAGTCCTAATAACTCATTTGTCCTTTCTCCATGTCCACTAAATGGAATCTTGGTCATTTTACCCATGAGGCATGATTCACAAGTTCCTAATGATTCATAATCAAAAGGATCAAAGAACTTTTCTTTGTATAACTTGTTAATCCTAGCCTCACTAATATGACCTAATCGACAATGCCAAAGTAAAGTATTATTTATGTCATCTCTCTTACATTTTCTATTTTCATCAATATGAAATATATATTGTCATCCAAACATAGAGTCAACAAACCATTGCTAAATATGCCAAAACAAATATTTTCATTAGAATATTTGATCGAGCAACCTTCGCTCGTTACATTAAGACTATAACCTTGTTTTAATAACAAGGGTATAGATATAATATTTCTAATGATCTTAGGCATATAATAACAATTTGTAAGCTCTAAGATCTTCCCATAAGGTAACTTCAATATATTTGTCCCTACAGCTTCTACTTGGATAGACTCTCCTCCTGTGCCATAAAGCTTGAAGTCACCTTTCTTCAAACTCTTAATTTTTTGCAACCCCTGTAAAGATTTGCAGATATAAAAATCACAGTCGGTATCTAATACCCAAGAGTTTGAAATGAAAGAATTTAATGATAATATAGTATGTATCTCATACATACCTATTGGTGCATTATTTGTACCAGACTTCATAGTTGCAAGGTAAGCCTTGCAATTCCTCTTCCAATGATCTATTTTGCCGCAATGAAAATAGGTCGTCTGTTCGAAGATCTTCTTTCTCTTTTTCTTCTTATTTATATCATCTTTAGGGTTCAACCTTCTCTTTGAACCCTTTTTGTCTGCCTTCTTCTTGGAGATCCCATCCATAAGAAGAAGATGAGCCTTATCCTTCTTGATATGACTTTCTACTATCTTGAGCATATTTAACAACTTAGGTAAGGAAGAATTCAGTTTATTTATGTGATAGTTTACGATAAACTGAGAAAATGATTCAGGACTGATTGCAGGATCAAATCCTGACTTAACTCTCCATCCATAACAAAACCTAATTGACTTAATCCAGTGATTAGATCAATTACCATCAAAACATGATTTTGTATGGATGTTCCTTCTATCATTCTTGCATGAAATAATTGCTTAGATATCTCATATCTAGTAGTGCTACTATGCTCTCCATAAAGCTCTTTTAGATTGAGCAATATGGATTGAGTGTACATGCTATCATGCTACCTCTGTAATTCATTACTCATAGAGGCAAGTATGATGCATTTGACAGTAAGAAAATCATTTTACCACATCTTGTATGTGGACTTATCTTCATCTATGGCATCTTTTTTTAATGGCTTAGGATCAGAGGCATCAAGAATATAGGAGAGTTTTTTTTGACTAAGTACTATTTTTAGGTTTCTCAACCAGTCCACATAATTTTAATCAATCAATCTATTTGAATCTAAAATTGAATGCAATGAAAGTGAAGAAGCCATTTAATCTACATAATAAAGAACAATACATAAGGAAACAACTCATGATGACAAACATAATTAAATTAGGACATTAATTTAATTATGTCTTCCACTATTTAATCGAAAAACATAACCCTCTAATTGATTTTCTTAGTGAGAATAAGATCCTAATTTCTTATAAAAGGTCTTATGGTTGCACAACAAACCTGTTATAAGATCAAAGGTAGGAAATTCTTTCCAATTGCATTTTATGCAACTCTAAAAAAATTTTTGCCTCTAAAATATTAATAGTCTTGTGTTAGCACAACAAACTTTAATGTTTTAGTTTAAATAGAACCCTTCATTCTATACAGTCAAAATGAAATATAACTGCTTTTGTGGTTACACAATAAAGCAGTATATTCAAAATGTTGTAAGCATCTCAAGGCACTAGATTAATATTACATCATTCCCCATGATAGATCTTGTGGTTATACAACAAAACTAATATGGTTCTGGATATAATAAAAATCTAGTATGAAGGAAGGCCTTAATGTAGTGAATATAATACTAAGCATTTCAATCTAGAATTAAATTAATCGAATCGGCTAGGTAAATGAGAGAGAAGTAGGGGGGGCCTCATTGCTTTCCTTAGACACCAATAAATTGGCCAGGTCAGACAACAAAACTAATTAAAAACCACATTCTCTTTATCAATCATGAATCATTTTTTCTAGACATCGATTGATCAATTAGACATCCCGACTGATTCAGCTATGGGTTAATTACACTACAACTTAATATAATTTTGAAGAGGGATTTAAATGGTCATGATGCACATTCTGATTTAAATCAAAATAAATGCATAAAAGCATCAATTATGATAAAAAACACACACACACATAGATATATATATATATATTATATATATATATATATATATATATATATATATATATATATATATATTAATATATATAATTATTCTAGGACAACCATCATTATATATTGAATACTTTCCACTATGTCAGGGCAACCTTTATAGAATAATATATATATCATAATCTCATTATGATAAATAAAAATATGATCTCATCATATAAATAACATGCAAATAAAAAGATTATATCATATCTTTCATTTATGCCATTATATTACAAGCAAAGCATTATATGATTTAACCTAATAAGGCTTGCTCTGATACCATTGATAGAATTGGTGTACAGGGTAGAAGCATGGATTTCAAAGTAAAATTATGAAATCATACAAATCAAACCCGAACCCTAGGACCATATTATTAGTAATTAAATTATATAACATGCATTTGTAATATAAAAGAAAGTATTAGAACATACCTCTTATCGCTAAATCCTGAATTATCCCTAGTTGTCGGCAGCAGTCCATCAGGAGTTCTACCAGATCCCCACATGTTCATCCTCCAATATTGATCCACACAGAGACTTGATCAAGACACCAGCACCTTTGATTTATATATAATTAAAATTCTAATAATAAAAACTTTAACTAAATGGGAAAGACCTTCCTTAGCCCTTATGTCACTTTCCTTGTCCTCTCCTTATCTATCTTTCTTTTTCTTTTGTCTTCTTAATTTTTCCTTTCCTAATCTCTTTAGTCTTAAGATGACTTCTTGTCCTTATAAGGACAAGGTCTGGACAAGAGAGGAAAAGAAGAAAAAAAATTGGACAATAAGAAAATACTTGTAAGAAAGAAAGATAATTTTTCATAACCCTCGAACTCTTGGTGCACACCCTTATTTATAATGTACGTAGGGGTGCCAACAAATTTCTCGCACCCTTTTCCATATTATCTCATGTGTTCCTTCAGCCTAATCTCACATGCCTTATCAAATAATAAAAATGACATGTAGACTTAGTCCAAGAGGTGCCTTAAAGCAGAAGGACTCTTGGACTAATTCTACATAAGTTATTTACGAAGAGTCGCAATGCTTTCATTTTTGGCACCATCCCTATTTCAACCATTAGATCATGATAAGAAGGCCATCCAATGGCCTCTGAATGAAGGGATGCCCATTCAGCAAGAAGGCATGGAGATGAATCTTTGAATAGTCAAAGTCCCAAGAGACTTTGACTTGGTCCAAGAGGTGCCAAGGAAGTAGGCGACATGGAGTCTTGGGCGGCAAGGAGTCCTTGGGCGACAAGAGTCCCTTCTTATGCAAAATAGATAATGGAGATTTTAACCTATAGCAAGGAAGGACTCTTTGCACCCCATATCTGATGTCCATGCCTATTTAAAAAATTTATGCGATCTGAAATATAGAAAAAGTCAAAGAAGGTAGGCGCCAACTTAATCCCATGCATCAAAGACTTCCCACATGCAAGAGAGAGACTCTTTGGCATGTGGGATTCTAGTATGTGATGCCCCAACTAAAGCCCAATCAGTCTAGGTTAATCTAATTCAAAACCAAATCCAATTTGGCTCAAATTGGTCCTTAATTAGCTCAAATCGAAAGCCGATTCAAATCCAATTCGAATCTGGGTGCTAGGATTTGATACGTATTTTAGCATGTTCATCTTACAAACATGGTCTAATCCAATTAGATCCTTAATTAATTCTCTTTGTGTGTGACCCATTGGATTTCATATCTAACCAGTAGTGGATCTGGGTGTGATTTGACCTAATCTGGTTAGAACTCAACAAAAACCGATTTAGGTCAAAACTAGCCTAACCCAATTTGACCAATTGGAACACTTTCTAATTTAATGATCAAATTAAAATTTTAATTTGATCAAACCCACAAGACATGATTGATGTCTAGCAACATATCGTGACTTCTCGAAAGATGTAAAATTTTGATAGAAATACCAAAAATACCCTTCAATGGAAAGTTATCATGCAACTAGATCCTTCGACCACCCTGAATATGACTCTGGGTATGGAAATATGTCAAATCCAAAATCATATTCATTTCTCTTTCAATCTTATGATGATGATTCATTTAATGAAATATTAGAAATTATTTCTAATTTTATCATGCTTTGATCAAAGTCTTCTTGAATCATCATTTGTTTGAAGCAGGCAGGATGCGATTTTCTCTTACCAGGAGTGATCGATTCCATGTTAACCTACTCACAACCTTCATGTATAATCCACCATATCTAGATCATCTCGTACATGATTGAGTCATGAATGAGTATGAACCAAAATATGGATTCATATATATAAAATTCTATGGTAGTTTCAGGTCAAAGGATTACATGCATAATTCCACTATGAGAACCATCTTTTGACACATAGATAAGACTCCATTCGATATTCTCAACTTGGATCAATTCAGTGAACTCATTCTCTAATGAGCACCCACATCCTTGTATTAGTATCATACACAAGTGATTGTGAGATCAATCATCCTCTCAATTGTGCATACAAAAGATGTGCTAGTCTTACCGAAAATATTGATTCCCAACATAATGTTCCATCGATCAAGAATATTTAAATTAGGGTTTTCAGGTTTTAGATCTCACTGGTATGATCTCATCATAATCCTAAAACCATAGCCTTAATTTATGGGATTCATCATAATCTTAATTAAATAATAAGACACTGCATATGATGAAATAATGTCTTTATTCATTTTAAAATGTCATTACATAAGTTTGGAAGATAAAGAACAATCCAAAAATAAATAAATTTTTGATTGGCTTGAGGGCATATACCTTTCAGAGTACTGAACTTCTATGAAGTGTATCCTTAACTACTTGAGAAAGACTAAGGATATGTTCTTGATCTTTGATAATGGAGAACTCCAGGTCCATGGATATACAGAATCAGACTTTATGTCTGATATAGATGTTCGAAAGTCAACATCAGACAGTCTATTCGTGTGCAATGGTGGTGCTGTCAACTAAAAGAGTTTCAAGCAGACTATGATAGCAGATTCCATCATAGAAGCAGAGTACATCGCGGCATCAAAAGCTATAAAGGAGGCATTCTGGTATAAAAAGTTCGCCGTAAAGCTCAAAGTGATGCCATCGGATGCCGTCCCTCTATACTGTGACAATAATGGTGCCATAGCTTTGGCTAAGGCACCTAGGTCTCACCAGAAGTTCAAGCACATCGACCAGCAATACCATCTCATCCACGATTACCTCGAGAGGGATTACATGAGGTTAAGAGAGTCAACTCCATGGACAACACGATAGATCCACTGATAAAGTATTTAGACCAATAGAAGATCGAAGCCCACCTTGAGAAGATGAAACTTAGATTTATAGACAATTGACGTTAGATCAAGTAGGAGTTTGTTAGATGTATGCCTTAGAAGCCAGATTGGCAGACACTTGTAATACACTTCTATGGATAATTTTATAATTTTGAGTATAAATTAATAAAAAAATTATTTTTTATCATAGTATATATTTAAAAATGTCTCTGATACATTCTTTGAGTTAATGATAATGATAATTCATATTTTCAAGAGTTAAAAATTTAAGACATGAATTTTGATAATTAACTCATAAACTGCTTCCGACTGTAGGATCGTCATGAAGATAGTGATCGATCTGAAAGATTGGTGTATGATTGCTTTCTTAAGATAGATGAGTCTTGAGTCTATGGTGTAGAAACACCAGAGCAAGAGTATAGATACTTGTTAGAGAACGAGGGCATTGAGCATGACCATCTCGAGCAGTCATAAGAAAGTCTACCTTCTGGTTGATGATTGGCTCGATGCTGTAGTTGTATGTCAGGTTCTTTGACCTAAAGAGCATCGATAGTTCACCTTAAGTGTATTATAGTTTGATTACACCATAACTCGATCTCCTATCCATTCGAAATCTTGAGGTATATGTTAGCTATAGCATGTTTATTGTAGGAACTGAATTGCACCAAGATGGGATCTATCAATCTCGGTAGTGGAGGTGTAGTCCTATGATGATCATGAGATCGAGTTCTTAAGTCCATGGCTATGATAGTGTGATATAATAAAAAAGAGTTTTCTATTAGGTTTCTCATCGAACTCAAATTGAATGATTCATTCATATGATGGATGTTGAGTTTTGATGAGTTTATCTTAAACCCTAATCCTGTCAAGACTCATGATAGTAGAATCGATCACACAAATAGCTGCACCAAGAGATTCGCTTTCAATTTTGGTGGGTTGTCACCATATGCTCCTAGGTGTCACTAGTAGATTTTGAAAGCAATCCAAATGATTCAGATGATCGATCATTCTAATTGTATGAATCAAAAAAATTTTGATTCATCGAAAGATGTTTCGATGATGTCAGTGATAGAGATCATGACATATCTCATTACCATACAAAATTGATCCTAACTTAATCACACATACAAGATTTTGAGTCTGATTATAATCAATTAGATTGAGTCAATTCAATTGATTTAGATTAGATCTGATTAGGTTCAAGAAAATCATGCTAGCACATAATTGAACCTAACATTCTCCTTCTATAGTCTTTCTGATTCATCTCAACTGAAACCCTGACTGGAACTTGTCCAGGTTAGAATAGGGTTGTCTAAATTCATTAGATGATTTTAGGATAACACCTGCCATTTTTAGTCACCTATCATTTTTGGTCACCTGCCTTTTCTATCGCACAGCAGGGTCAAAGGTTGATCCTGTTGTAAGAAAGAAGTGATCAAGGGTGCATACCCCCTGAAAACTTTCTAGGGGCGTGTGCCCCCACTTTTTGGTATGACATGGAGAGGGCGCATGTCCCTCTAGGCATGCATCCAATATGGATAGGCTTTGACTTGGTCAAATTTTAGATTTGACCAGTCAAAGAGTTTGATAGAGATCAAACTCTAAGAGAGAAGGAAGAATCCATTGCGCGCAAAACTTTCTTTCCTTCTCCCTACCTATTTTGTATGGCATTATATGGAATATTTGGGGTGGCAATTCTGATGTGAGTTGGCATGAAAATTTATCAAAAAATTAGAAACAAATCAAATAATTGGTTGCTTGGTTAATTAGAACACTAAGGTCGTGTAGGGCTCTATTTAAGAAACCCTACATCCTAGGGTTTCAGATGGTCATTGCTCCATGCCACTGTTAGATATATGTGCCCTAGAAGTCAAAATTGACTGATAATTGTAATACACTTCTAGGGGCAAAATTATAATTTTGACTATAATCAATAAAATGGATTATTTTCTATCACATATGTGTATTTAGTGTCTGTGATACATCCTTTGAGTTAATGGTAATGATAATTCATATTTTCAAGAGTTGAAAATTTAAGACATGAATAATCATTATTAACTCATAAAATGCTCCCGACCATAGGATCATCATAAGGATGGTGATTGATCCGAAAGGTTGGTGTACAATCGCTTCTCTTTAGTAGATGAGTCTTGAGTCTACGGTGTGGAGACACTGGAGCGAGAGTACAGGTACTCGTTAGAGAACGAGGGCACTAAGCGTGACCACCTCGAGTAGTCATTAGGAAGTCTACCTTCTCATCAATGACTGACTCGATGCTGCAGTAGTGTGTCTGGTTCTTTGACCTGAGGTGCATCGGCAGTTCACCTTGAGGGTGTTATAGTTTGACTACACCATTACTCGGTCTCCTAGCCATACGGAACCCTGAGGTGTATGTTGGCTATAGCATGTTCATTGTAGGAACTGGATTGCATCAAGATGGAATCTATCTACCTCGGTGGTAGAGGAGTAGCCCTATGATGATCATGAGAATCAAGTCCAGAAAGCCATGGCCATGGTAGAGTGAAATAATAGAAAGAGTTTCTATTTAGATTTTCACATTGGACTCGAATCGAATGATTACATCATATGACAGAGACTAGGGTTTGACGAGTTCACCTTAACCCTAATCTGATCGGGGCTCAAGATAGAAGAACTTAATCACACAGGTAGCTGCACCAAGAGGTTCGCATTCAGCTCTGATGGGTTGCCACCATATACTGCTAGGTGTCACTGGTGGATTTTGGGAGCAATTAGAATGATTTAGATGATCGATCATTCTAGCTGTTCGAATCAGAAGAGTTCTGATCCATCGAAAGGAGTTTCGATGATGTCGATGATAGAGATCATGACATATCCCATTACCATACAGAACTGAACCTAACTGGGTCACACAAACAAGGGTTTGAATCTGGTGATCATCAATTGAAACTGATCTAGTTCAATTGATCTGAATGAGATTCAATTAGGTTCAAGGAAATCGTGCTAGCACTCGATTGAACCTAACGTTCTTCTTTTACTATCATAAATAAGTTGTCCTGACTGAGCCAAAGGAGTTTGTGCTCAATCAGAGGCCTTCATATGGTCTGACTGGAGGTTGTCCAAGTCAGAAAAGGTTGTCTTATTTTGTAAGACATTACCTATCCATTTTTGGTCACCTGCCATTTCTTGTCCTTTGACTTTGGTCAAAAGTCTACCTTTGACTGGTCAAATATTGACCATTGATACCTTTGACTTTTGACCACATGTGTCATGCATACCTATTGGAGAGCTGGTGGGGGCCTTGTCCCCTGCTACCAGAACCTAGGCAAGGAGGAGGGCGCACGCCACCCTTGGCGTGAGCCCAAGTAGGAGGCGCCTAGGAGTCCCTTGTTGGACAGGGACTCCATCCTCCTTTTTAGGATTCCAATTAGAGTTCTACTAAGAATCCAAGTTTGACTGGTCTTAGGTGCCCTCTAAGGAGGAATCCAAGGGACTCTATTTCCAACCAATCAGATTTAGATCTGATTTCACAAAGGGTTGTGATTGGTTGGGAAGAAAGAGGAGTTGGATCACAAGAGGTCTATAAATAAGACCCTGCGCCCAACTCCTAAAAAGAATTGAAAAAATTCCCATGCCCCAAGGCTGCCTTCTCCCCTCCTTCCTCCATGCCAAGCCCATCTTCTCCCTCTCCTCTCCACGTCCAAAAGTGTTTTGGGATCCAAGTTGGTGCAATCCAGATCAGAGAAAGGCGATCAGAAAGCTAAGAAAGGCTGCGCTGCTGCAAAAGGACGAACTGCTGATCTTCAAAAGAGTTTTGAAGATCCTCCAAATCAGATCCAGATCTAAATTTTTGGAGGTGTGATAGAGAAGAAGAGGATCTCCAGATCCAACCCGAGTGGATACGGTAGAGGCCAGGCGCTTGCGTGGCTAAGATCCAGAACCTTCCGCTGCTTATCAGGATCATCTACAGGGTAATAGGATTACCCAAATCAAGGTAAATTAAATTTGATTTAATTTATCTTAAATTTTATTTTAATTTATTAAAATAATAAGAATCAGATCTTGAAACATATCAAGATCTGAATTGGATCAAGAAAAAAATTTTTGAAATATATCTCTTGATCTGAATCAGATCTGAACGAACCTGGACCAGGGAAAATCAAGGATTTCCCTTCAACTGGTATCAAGAGCCAAGGTTCTAAAAGTGTTTAGATCTGATTTTAATTTTATTTTAATTAGAAAATAAGTGATTTCAGATGTCACATGAGATGTGATCAGATCTGAAATCAGAAAAAAATTAAAATTAAATGATTTGGATCTAAGATTAGAAAATATGCATGACTAGTTCTAGAAATAGAATAGTTCTATAGAATAGTCTTGCATGTTTTGAATTTAATTTGATTAAATCATATTTTAGATCTATTTTATTTACTATTTTCTTGATATTATAATTATTATATAATAACATCTAAAAAATAGGTAAAATAAAAATTATTTAATTTTAAATATCATATGAGATATGATAGATGCATGTCTAGACTAGTTGTAGAATAGTTCTACATAATTATCTAGATTAGAATTTATTTTGATTAGATCAATTTAAATCTAATTTTTTAGATTATTATGAGATAATTTAGATCTGAAAACATGCATGATTCGATACATGAGATGTATGCAAAATATGCCATTGATTAGATCTAAATTTGTATATGAGATATATGATATAGATCTAAAACTGTTTTGTAGTATTGCATGTTCCTGATTAAGGCGTTCCTCTTGGCCGTCTGGTCATAAGAATGAAGAAGGATTTAAAGGCCCTCTCTTCCCATTCGATGGGGCATGTTCTTATGACGTGTAGGGGTGCTGCGTGTTCGTCCTTAATCAAAAACCAAAACTTACTTTCTGCAAAATCCCTAGATCCTGAAACCCTAGGATTTATTATGCATATTTTACTTTATGGAACCCTACTTAATTAAGAATTAAGATTATGGAAAATTTAATTAGGTCTAAAATTGAGAATTTTAGATCTAAGACATATTCATAATACTGGGTTCAGGCTTGGGTAGCTCAATTAGGTCTAAGCGATTGATCAAACCGAATCAAGAGTTGGTTAGATGGGATCAACAATGCTTAAATTGACCAGCCTAATAGGATTAAGTCTGGGTCAAGATCGAGTCACGATCAAGCAAGACCTAATTAGGCTCAGAGGTTAGAGTCTGGATTGTAGGCTAACCCAATTGGTTCTGACTCAATAATTTGGTGTCTAAGGTAAGTTTGGCACAGACGACCGACTGGTTTTTAATTGGAAGCTACTCGACCTGAATGCGTTCTTGTATGAGTTAATGGCATATTCCTTCCACTGGTCTCACTTACCTGGCCATATCTGTTGACACAGTTCTGATCTGAGGTGGTCAATAATCCGAGCTAACCCATGCCACTAGGTTAGTCATAATTGTTATGACTAAGCCAAGTCTAGTTTAATGAGACCTGAATCAATTCTCCCTAAGAAAAGATTAAGTCTGAGGTCTTCCACCATTGTAGATGTACGGGCCCTTCCCGGGGTTGATTGTTCTCGACTGGATACAGTGGCTCAGTTGCACCGGAAAGATGCAACCATGTCTATTAGGCATTGGATGCTATGGGCTGGAGGATGAGTTGGGCTCAATATTCTGGATACGGTGAGAGACTCAATTAGGAATCCAGTCTATGCAAATGGTGGGTCTGACTTAACTAAGGAGTGGATCAATATTCTGGATACGGTGAGATTCATGAATTAGAGATCAAGTTTGGGTGCACCATGATTAGAGAATCATTGAACAAGAGTTGTTCACTCATTGGCTAACCCATCACCAATAACTGTTAGGTGAGGTGATGAGTCAGTTGGTGAGACCGCACCACCCACTAGAAATCATTAATCATGGAGATTTTAGCATCTCTACAGAAGGGAGTGTAGGGATCCAAGAAAATAGTGGGAGCTAATTTGTTTAAAAATAAAATCTCTAAATAAATTGGTCAAGTCATAATTACAGTATCTAACTAGAATCTTTGACTCTCTATAGGAAAATATCTGCATCCAACCCATTAGCACGTATCTTGGACACACATAGACTGACCGAACCCAATTATAAAGATTGGCTCAGGAACTACAAAATCATTTTGAATTCTGAGAAGTTAACACATGTATTGGATCAGGACCCTCCCACCTTACTAGCCCATCCATCCACTGAATAGAGAGCATCTCTGAAAAATGGATAGACGAAGATAATAAGGCCAGATATTACATGTTGGGCTCGATGTCTTGATGAGCTCCAGCGCCAACATGAAGATATCGAGACTGCTCGCCAAATGTTGGCTCACCTGCAGGAGATGTTTGGTGAACAAAGTCGCGCAGTCAAGTATCAAGTCACGAAATAACTTTTTAAGGCTAAGATGCGTGATGGGCAGTCAGTCCAAGATCACTATCTGATGATGATCAAGAACATGAAAGAGCTTGAGAAGCTCGGTGTGAAGTTAGGACTTGGAATCTTGCAGAACGATATTATTTTGCAATCCTTGACTGATGCATATGGGCAATTCATCATGAATTACCACATGCATAAACTTCAAATTTCCTTGGCCGAATTAATGAACATGCTGGTCACCGCTGAGCTTTCTATGAAAGGTTCTAAAGGCTCAGTTCTTGCTATAGGAACGGACTTCTTTTCAAAAGAAAATCTTATGGAAAGAAAAAGAAGTCTGCAAAAAAAGCAGAAAGATGGAAGGAGGAAAGAAGAAGAAGGCAGAACCGAAGATGAAAAGCCGCTATGGCAAAGAAAGTGTTTCCATTGCAACAGCGACAACCACTTAGAAAGCAGGAACTGTGGTACTTACCTGGCCACCCTGAAGAACAAGAAGGAAGGTCCTTCTGGAGGTATGCTCGTTATTGAGTCTAACCTTACGATTTTTCTTCTGCATCCAGTTGGGTGCTTGACTCTAGGTTCTAGTGCTCATCTGTGCACTTCCATGCAGGGTCTTGAGGATAGCAGGAGGCTGAGGGATGGAGACATGATCCTATGCATCGGTAATGGAGCAAGAGTTGCTGCAGTAGCGGTGGGAACATACCCTCTGCGATTACCATCTGGTTTAGACTTAGTTTTGAAAAGACTGTTATTATGTGCCTGCAGCTAGCAGGAATTTGATTTCTGTTTCATGCTTAGCACTAAGAAGGCTATGTGATCACCTTCCTTTAAGGACCATTGTAACATTCTTTATGAAAGAAATAAAATTGCAAATGGTTTCCTTGTTAATGGTCTTTATCAGCTTGCATATTGATGTACCTGTTCTAACTATCGAGCAAAACGTGAATGCCAAACGACCTAGGGATAGTCCAAATGACAGATATCTATGGCACCTTGAGATTAGGTCATATAGCAGAAGATAGGATCAACAAATTAGGAGAAAAATGGGCTATTGAGTCTGTTTGACTTCTTGAGTCATATCCAACTTGTGAATCTTGTCTTCAAGGCAAAATGACTAAACTCCCTTTTGTAGGACATGGGGAAAGGGCCACAGATCTCCTTGCCCTAGTACATACTGATGTGTGCGGCCCATTTGATGTGCCAGGCTAGAGGCAATTTTGTCTACTTCATTACCTTTACTGATGATCTGTCTAGGTATGGGTATGTGTATCTTATGAGACACAAGTCTGAAGCTTTTAAAAAGTTCAAAGAATTCAGACATGAAGTAGAAAAATAAACTGGAAAATCCATTAAGATTCTTCGATCAGATCGAGGAGGTGAATACCTTAGCCGAGAATTCCTAGACTATCTCAAGGAAAATGGCATAATCTCTCAATGGACTCCACTAGAAACATCTCAACTCAACGGGGTTTCAGAATGGAGGAACCAAATCCTATTAGATATGGTCCGATCCATGATGAGCTTCACAGAAACATCTCAACTCATTATTAACTTCAATTTATCTTACTGAATAGGGTTCCCTCTAAGACCGTTCCTACCACACCGTATGAGATATGGCATGGTAAGAAACCAAGTCTGAGTCATCTCAGAATTTGGGGTTGTCCGGCTCATGTCAAAAGACAACAAGCGAACAAGTTAGAGTTTAGGTCCTTTAGAGCTCGATTCATAGGATATCCTAAAGAGTCATTAGGATACTATTTCTACATTCCAGAAGACC